>JAIMZG010002303.1:0-26005 GCA_020466075.1 Colletotrichum coccodes
CCCCAACGTGCCCCCCCGAACAGCGACCGGGGGTCTCGGCTCCCTTCTCAATCACGCCAATCTGAGAGCAGCACTCCAGCGAAAAGAGAAAATTTGTCGTCGAAATACACCAAAGACACGTCCCCAATGACGGATGCCAAGCCTTCAGAACCTCATCGTTCCCTCAGCCCTGGGCCCTGTTCTTTCTGTAGGGCGGCACGCGGTCCATTTTGACAACATCCCGTCCACTATACGACGGTAACCCACAAACAGAGGCCTTTTCGAATATTCCATGCGTCTTCGATCCCACCGCTCTGCATTCGCAGATAGTGGGCGAAATCTCACGGCCTGGTGGTGCTTCCGCTGCGACCAAGGGCCCAAGGTCGCTGGCGAAGGCAAGAGGGGGGACGAGTGGGAGGGGACTACCTCCGATGCTTGCGACAAACTGTTCCAGGGGGCGTGAAGCCACTTGCGCACCCAAACGTGACGACCTGCTTCATAACAATGCAAGGCCATTGGCCACCCACAACAAAGTCGTCGTCGTCCTTTCTTGGCCCATGGTTCTTGGGCCCCCTCCCCTTACATCGCCCTCGAATCATTTGGTGTCGTACAAGTGCCGCGCTATCGCGACACAACGACAAACGATGCGCTGAACCCTCGATCCCAACCTCGGGCTGATTGCGGCGTACGCCGGAGGAGGTGGGTGGGGGCTGAGACGGGGAAACTGGTCACAGATGAAAAAAGGCAATCGCAGATTGATGCTGTCGCCTAGCTACCGGGAACATGACTGAGGGTTATTTATCCTCCATAAAAGAGGCCATCTTCATGCACTGCATGGGATGGACTGAAGGCTCAAAAACTCACTGGCAAGGACCCAGAGTCTTCACCAGCACCGCCGACCGTTTGAGGCAGCAAGCTCTGTCCCTACACCATGGAGACTGGGCCTGCCCTGCGCTGGTGATGCCTGCCAAACGAACAAACTTCAAGGTATAGGGGTTATTTTAGTTAGCAGCTCGGCTCTCAAGAATATCATCTTACTTCCTCTAGGTTTTGTTCCCTTGCGTTGGGCTGATTGCAGTCATGTTCAACCAAGGGCCCCCCGGTGGAGCGCCGAACGGGGGGACACCTGGGACGCAACTCCGATCCAATTGAATTCCGCCTGCTCCGTCGTCGGCCGAGGATCCAGGTTCCGGGCGCAAAGTTCGATAAGTCAGCGTTGACTGAGAAGCTGACTTTCTTGCCCCGTCCTGCTGACCCTGCCGTTGAGGGGCTTATTCTAGATGAGTAGGACAAGGTGTAAGACAAAACGCACTTGCTGATGAATGCAAAGCAACGTGGGATATCTCGCCTACCGTTACTATGTAGGACTCGAGGCTCAACGGCGGCTGCTGTGTGGACCGTCAGAATGGGAGGCTGGACGCAATGGATCTACCGGACAAGGCCGAGCGGGATGATTCATTCCGTGGCGGTCTGCTGTCTGGTACGAGATCGAATGACCTGGAGACTCAAGCCAACGGCTGGCCTCGAGCAAGATTCCGTAGACGATGGGGATACACAAAGGGTAAAGAGGCATACGTACCCCCGGTTCCACCCTGCATCCGAAAGCATGCACGACCGCCGCTGGCGCTACATGTTTTTTCCTTCTGTCCCTTTCGCCAACCCACAGCATCGCAGCACCAAGTCGGTAAACCAACCTCTAAGCTTCAGGCATGGCCTTACAAGTCGCGACTGACTGACATGTAGATTCTGTGCATTAGCATCCGTTCCACGAGTGGAAACGGCCCATGTTCGCGTTCACGTCCCCTTCCATCGGTGTTGCTCCGCGTCGGCGGCGACAGGGCAAAAAATGGGCCACATTCCTATCCCGAGAATTCTCCGCTTTTTCAATTTTTTCCTCATTCTTCTACTTTGAGCAAAACCGGCCGGGTGCTCCCCAGTGTTGCTCGTCCGGTTGGTGCGTGCTCGACTCGCTCACCTCGCCCGTTTATTATTCATCGCCCACAGAACCATCACTTGCTGGCTGGAGAAGAGGAGTTTGCTCCGAGGAGGGGCACTACCGCGCGTATCCTCAGGGGCAATTTAACACGTACTCTATCGCCATCATTGAAATCATTCCGCAGCCTCCCACTTGCAATACATCACACGTACCAGCATGCGCCCTACATGCGCTTGAGGCCGACTGAATACGGTACTGGTCCTTGCCGGTGCCGGTAGACTGTCATCGCTGCCGTTTACCTCGCCTTCCCTTAGTCGTCAAGCCAGTTGCGCTTACTTTTTCCGCCTGTTTGGCGCACTTGCAAAAGAACCTTCCATTTCTAAATACACGCACCACACGACGCTAAGGCAAGTTTACTTTGACTCATAATTGCCTAGCTCGACCTGCTCAAGATAGAAACCCCAACTACCCCGACCTCGTCATTGTCCTCGGGGTCGTCCATTAGGATGGGCGCTTTCAACGCGGAGACAAGCATCCCATTCCCCTTCGACCTCGGGAGCTCAGCATCACCGACCGCGACCCGGGGTTGAGAGTCTCTCCTATCGTGCAACTAGGCTGTGCGGGCCTGTCTGTTGCCTGTGCTATCGTGATGCCCCTTCCAAACCGAGTCAAACGTCAATGTGCAGGTGTCGGGTCCGGAACCTCGCACATTGAGCCTTCGTCGTCCATTTTGTTTTGTCTTGGCTCTCCGCGCGCTTCGAGTACGTACACTCGACACAGCATCCTCGTCCCACTCCTCCCAGCGGAAAAGCATATGCATACATTACAACACACAATACACGGACATTCACTCGCACACTCGTCCAATTTTTCATCCTTACATACAACGAGGTATTCGGCTTGGGTGGGATGACCTCTTACTCGCCCACTCCGCTTTATTGTTCACATGCCTCGCCGCGGACTTGATCATTCTGCGCAGCTCCCGTTTGTGCCGCCATATATATTGTCAGAGAAGAAGAACTGCCGCTCCATCTCTCAAGAGGTCGCTCCAACCGAGCTTCCACCACCACCACCATCACCACTACCACCCTACCTCCATGATCGCCTCCCCTGCAAGTTCGCACCCCCTCCCGGTCGCCCCGTTCGGCGGGCCCTTTCTTGGTCCTCTGGGTTGCTTGCGCGCTTCCTCCTAGTTCCCAGTCTCGAAAGTCTTGTCCCTCTCGCGGTTCCGCCCACCCCCATGAAAGCACGAGCGTTACGACATACTCGGCCGCCGTGCTAATAATCATGCTCTTCTACTGCTCTACTCGTGCTCGCCTTACCTTTAATTCATCTTGGCTTGTTAGCCTACTTAGTCTGCCTTATGACCGCCCCTGCTACTTTTCGTTGCTTTCCCCCCCTAGTCCCCCTCCACTACCCAACCATCGTACCGATCCCTATCGCTTTTCTCGTCCTAGCTTCCCCATTCCCTCTGCGACGGTTTCGTATTGCCCCCGTTCCTTCTCTTCTCGTCCCTATCCGCCACGCTGCCTGCTGCTGGTGACTTTGACGGTATACACACGCCCCTCCTACTCTATTCTACGCTACTGCGTAGAAAGCACCACCACCATCATCATCAGGGGCCCTACCCGCTGCCCGCCAGATCGTGGCCTGCCTGCCCCGTGTGTCGAATACGTATCTGTACTATTCGACCGCGCTACTGGAACTGCACCGTGCGGGGCCGTATTCCCCATACCCTCGAGTCGTGTACTCTGGCAGTCTCAACCACCCCCCGGCCGAGACGCTACCTACCCGCTACGTAATCCATCTCGCGCTCAGCTTTGCGCGAGACTTACACCTGCCCTGCACCGCACCGCACCGCACCCTGCTCGGCCTTAAACAAGGGCCTTCCACCCCCCGGCTGCCCAGACGAAGCCAGCAAGAAGGCAAAAGATCCCCCGGCTACTCCTCTGGTCCTCCCGTTTTGTTTAAACTTATCTTCCTTCTATCCCCCGCGAAGTCTTGGCACACGTTTCGTTCTTCTCGTGCTCAAGACTTGATCAGTCCGAAAAGCCGTTCCTAGCAGTTGGGTTGGCTTATCGGACAACGACCCTTGTACGCTCAAATATGCAAAGAGCTCGTCCTCCATAACTGCACTTACACCGAGAACCGGGTGCTCAACCGAGCCAGTACAACCCACTGCCACCTTTACCTCTACCACCTCTGCAAAACAACCACTCACCTCCAATCCTCATATCTTAGCTGTTCGTCCTTTTGCTTGACAGCAGAATGAGTCCCCCATCCCGGCCTGTCAAGGCTGACAACTCACCCCCGGACTCCAACATGTCAGACAACGAGTCTGCGGCGCCCTCGACCAACGGCTGGCCTGTCAAGGAACCACGCTCACCGAGCGGCAGCGCACATTCCGGCTCTGACATGGACGAAAAGCCTAGCGAAGCTGGCACCAACGTCCCTGTGCAGAAGCGTCGTCGTGTGACCAGAGCTTGCGACGAGTGCAGACGCAAGAAGATCAAGTGCGACGGCAAGCAACCATGCACGCACTGCTCCGTTTATAGCTACGGTTGGCGGCCCCCTGATTATTGTGCTTACAGACATACTGATCTTTTCTAGAATGCACATATGACAAACCCTCCAACCGGCGGAGAAATCCGGCTCCTCAGTACATTGAGGCGTTGGAGAGCCGCCTGCAGCGCGCAGAAACGCTTCTGCGCAAGTTTATTCCAGATGTCGACCTGGCTGATCCAACACTGGACCCTGCCGTTCAGCAAGAGTTCCGCAACAGGGAGCACGCCAGAGTCCAGACCTCCAAGCTGAGGCACGACCCCTACGTTAGCCCCGAGAAAGAGGACGCCCAGCTGCTTTCCATGATCGAGTCCATTGGCCAGCTGGACCTGGATGACAAGGGCGGCTGGGACTTCCACGGCGTGTCATCTGGTGCCGTCTTTCTGCGGCGGATGAAGGAGCACTTCAGGGGCATGATGGGTCCGATCACCAAGGTTCCGTTCTTACCGCGGCCGGACAGGCCTGCTGGTCTGATCAACCTCGACTCCCCGGCATCAGCCGCCAGCTCGCCCTTCGACTCGACGATGTCCGCCGCCCCTGAGCTTCCCTCGAAGGATGTGGCTAGAAATCTTTGCTACCTCTCCCTCAATTGCGCAACGTGTCTAATCCGGATAGTTCACGTTCCGTCTTTTTACAAAATGTTTGATCGAATTTACGAAAAGCCCTACGACGATTACTCCAAGGAAGAGCACAAATTCCTGGGTCTTCTCTACGCCGTCATGGCCCTAGGTTGCATGTACCGGAACCTGGACGAGAACGCACCTCCGGTGGCCTACAAGGAGTCGGTTGACGAAGGGTAGGCAACAGAAGCGCTGACGCTTGAATTCCGCGCTGACATCATACAGAATGAAGTACTACGATACTGCGAGACGGATCTTGCAAGACATCACGGAATGCCGTGACCTGACCTCGCTCCAGGCACTGCTCTTCATGATTCTTTTCCTGCAAGCCACCTCGAACCTGAGCGGATGCTATGCGTTTGTGGGAATTGCCCTCCGGTCAGCCCTGCGCATAGGTCTGCACAGGTACCTGAAGCACGAGAAGATTTCTATCATCGAGCAGGAGGTCAGGAAGCGAGTCTTTTGGGTCATTCGGCAGATGGACATTTACGTTTCGGCCATGCTTGGCTTCCCGCTGATGCTCAATGCTGAGGACATTGATCAGCCGTACCCTAGCGAGATCGACGACGAATACATTACAAACGAGGGTATTCTGACGCCGCCACCAGGGACTTTCTCTTTTTTTGAGGCGTTCAACGCGCACACCCGCCTGATGGAGATCTTGGCTAAGATTCTTAAGTCCGTCTACCCCTTGAAAGGGCTCGGGCAGAGTGTCATGAAGGGGGACAAGCCAGGGGCGACGTATTTGATCAGCTATGCCAACATCAAGCGGATCGAGGCAGAGTTGCAGGACTGGTACGAAGTTCTGCCAGCGCAGTGGCGGCCCAGGCCTGACGGGCCAGTCGAGGTGATTCGGTAAGTGTTCCGAAGTGTGAGGTCTCGGTATTGCGAGTACCTCGCTCCATTCACCCTCGAATTTGACCAAGCTAATGAACCACAGCGTTCGACATCTTCTGAGGTTCGCCTACGCCCACGTGCAACTCGTCCTCTACCGCCCCTTCCTACACTACGTTTCTCCCCGCTTGAGCGTGGGAAAGAACATCGACGAGCTCTCTTACGCTTGCGCCGCCGCCTGCATCAGCGTTTCTCGGAACATTATCCATATTGGCATCGAAATCCGCAAACAAAACGTCCTCGCTGGACCGTACTGGTTCATGCTCTTCACTGAATTCTTTGCCATTCTATCGCTTGTTTTCTACTCTATAGAGAATCCTGAGAAAATCGGTTCGGCGGAGGTGTTGGAAGACGCGATCGCAGGCAGGGACATGGTTGCCAAGCTGCAGTCCAAGAGTCAAGCCGCTGACAGGGTTACAGAAGCCCTTAACGTAAGCTATTCCCACGAGCGGTATCTTGGCAACGTATGCTAATTAATGTATGCAGGTCTTGTTCCAACAATTACCCGAGAGGCTCCAGGAAGCCAAGTCTCGGCCGATTCCTACAAAGAAGCGATCAGCATCTGGGCAGAAGGCGAGCTCAGTACCCGTCCACGGGCATCCGGCCCTACAGCCGGGCATCGGTCAACGCCGGTCGGAAGAACTAAGCCGACCGTCGAGTGTGGCCATGCCCACCGGACGGATGCCTCAGCCGCCCCTTCGCACTTCGTTCGATGGGGCGCCCATCTCCGAAGCAGGATACCAAGACCCGGCTCTTGCGAGCAACATCCAAGACCTTCTGGGCATGGACATGTCGTCACGGGCGACACCCGACTCCGTGAGCACGTCGGCAAGCTCGAACCAACGGCCGCCGCAGGGGTTCCCGCCGCCACACAACATGAATCACATCAGCAAGCTCGATTCACTGATGTTCCCGTCAGAGGATCCATTCGCTTATCCCAATCAACCCATGATGGAACTGGGCTTCCAAAAGGGACCCGGGCCGAACAACGTCAGCGGCCCGCAGGATACGTCTACGTTCATGATGCCTGGTGCATTCGACGACATCGACACCCAGCTTCTTGGTCAGTCACCTGCCTACTTTTTGCAAGGACAGGGCCAGCAGCAGCAGCAGCAGCAGCAGCAACACCAACAGCCCGGATACGATCTCTCGGGCATGTATCAGCACTCTGGATACCAGGGTATGCCCGACGCTGCGAGACTCGAACACGCACGACGTGCACATATGCAGCAGCGGCCCGGAGAGCTCGACCGGATGCTCGCGGAGACCGGCTACCAAAGCAACTGGGGAGGGATGCTCGCCCGGAACGGATTTCAGGGCCTCTGATCACATTTCGCTTCAAGTGATACCCAGCATTTATTTGGAACCCTGCAAGTTCAGGGTGCGATCTATTTTGGGGGGTTAAGAGAAAAAGAGAGACGGCCGTATCGATTTAGGCGTTACGGTCATACTTGATAGGGATTTTCAAGTCTGCATGGCGTCACGCACGTTGTGGGGGTTGAGATATTTGAATGGGAGGCTTACACGAGCCGAGGTTTACTTCCAAGCCGTCCGCGTACGGCGCGATGCACCGACGAACATGTACATAACGTATGTCGTTGTCATGACGCCTAGCATACATTCCAATTGGATATAGAAGTACCAACATATGCTAAGGCGCGGGGCGTGATGGTGGGGTTGGGATTAATGAAGGCACGACAAAAGTGCTCCAGGGACCAAAGGCTACGACACCCACTTGCAACGCAAACGAACCCCGAGGGTGCAGCCGCCATCGAATGGAATGCAGGTCGCAGCGCATTGCAGCGCGGCGCATGGCAGCGGCGTGCAGGACCGAATGACAGGGAGGGTTGGTATTTGTAGGGCATGGCATGGCGCGATTGATGGGCTGCGGGGGCGCCGGCGGCGTCAGCTCCAAGCTTTTCCAAGGCGCGAAGGACGGCGTGATTGGGGGGGTGGTGACCCGGGATTGTTGAGCTCTGGCAGGAAGGACTCTCTCGTGCGGGAATGAATGACGGCGCCGATGCGACAGGCAGGTCGCGCAAGCCATTGGTGTTGACCGACACCTGGCACTGTGGCTTTCTATTGAATTCCTTCGTTCCCTTCATGACTATCAGAAGCGCCGTCTTCCACTGCACTGTGACTCTCTGTCAACGTCGACGTACAGTGCAGCTCCGACGGACACGATAGATGGGGGCCGTTCTGCGGTACCCAAGCCGTTGTGGTCGGGTCTCTCCTGGCGAGCGGCGGCGGGGAGTGTGATCAGGGGTCGGGGACCGATGGAGTAACGAGCCAAACCGAATGAGGCCTTCAACGCGGGTTGATTGGGTCGCGGCTTCTTTTTTGTTCTGTACTGCATGGTATACTTTGTAGACCCCAATTCACAGGAACAGAGGCTCTCCACATTGGAGGCGACGCCAAAGGCAGAGGGCTTGATGGATATTTCCGCTAAATCCTTATCTGACTCCCGACGCCGCCACAAGGGAACTTGCTCACGTATCCACATCCTGGGCCGTTTCGGCACCGAGGGCAACCCAGCTTCTTTCGGGCTGATTCTAGGGACCTGGAAGGTATCTCGCGCCGCGAGATGTCAATACCGGACTAACCGCCTATCATGAGATAACCGTTTGTCAGACGCAGCAGCACCACAATCTTCCCTCTCCAGCCCTCCGTACTGCTGCACCACCCGCGACCCGTACCTTCGGAGGCACCGAAGAAGCGGGGCCCTGCACTAGACCGGCCACCGGACGCACGTACGTCGCGACCTTGGACGACTCAGCGAACGACAACTGGGCGTCATTCTCGGTGTTTCTGCCCCTCTCTTCACCTTTTGTCCCGCCCTACACAGTCTCAACTGTCTCCTCTCCAACCAAACAAACACCCCATTCGCAAAGTACCTGCGAAACCGAGCGACCTTCTGGTATCTGGCAACTGGTACGGTCCTTGTCCGAAAAGCCTTGGCTCATCCACCAAAACCCGCCACGCAACGCAAGTGCTACCCCCATCCTAGCCACATTGCATCGCCAATTGGGTTCGTGCCTTTTTAGCCGCAGACGGACGACCTGGCTTGCCTGCTGCAGCAGATCGAGCCTCTCGATATAGGGTGACTGGAGAGCAACGTCAGACCGCCAAAACCCACCCTTGCCCCGATATTGACTGGACCGGATAATACCGCCCAGCAAACCGTGAACCATGGAGAGCGTCGTTGATCACGAAATTGTCGAGGTGGACGAGTTTGATGCTCTGTAGGTGGAGATCGCTGCGCATCTCTCATCTGGTAGCCTGCTTGATGTCATGGAGCGATGAAGACGCTTTCGATGCCACTTGCAGTCACCCTCTCAGGATCGTTGGCTGATATGTCTGTGCCGCAAGGTCCATCGAGGTGAAGACAGCGACTGGGCCAGTTGAGTCGGTTGTGTCGGTCGCACCTATCCCGACCAAGTTTCCCGGTATGCATTCACACTGTCCTTTGAGTATTGTTTTGATGTTGCCTGGTGCTGGCTACGTTGGTGATGTGAGATTGGTGGTCTTCGTGATGCCATTGTTCATAAAGTGTGTTTTTTGGGGGGAAGGGGCACAACGCTGACCTGACAAGCAAAACATCATGCCCGCAAGGTCGCCGCGGAGCTCAACGCCAGCGATGGCCTCGTCTTCTTGCCCGGCGAACCAAGTCGGAGTTATGAAGACTCGGACATGGGCCCGACCTTTAGACAGAGGCGATAGTACGTCTCAACCCTACTTGTCGTCCAGCAGCCGCTGACCTGTGAACAGCTTCTACTACCTGAGCGGCGCCAACTTCGCCGACTGCGCCGTGACCTACGAGCTCGCCTCGGACCGCCTCATCCTGTGGATCCCGTACGTCGAGCCGCGCCAGGTGCTCTGGTTCGGCTCGACGCCCGGCGTCTCAGAATGCCTGAAGCAGCTCGACGTTGACGACGTGCGCTACACGACGCAGCTCAACAAGTTCCTATACCGCCACCTCTCGCCCGGCTCGACCCTGTATGTTATCCACGCCGACCAGGTGCCGCTGCACGGCGACTTCTTTCAGTCAGCCGCCGAGGTGCGCATCGACGTGACCTCGCTGCAGCCCGCCATGGATCAAGCCCGCGTCGTCAAGACGGACTACGAGGTCGCCATGATCCGCAAGGCCACGGCTGTCTCGGCGGCCGCCCATCGCCGGGTCGCTGAGAGACTGCTGGGGCTGGAGAACGAGAGCGAGATTGAGGCCATCTTCCAGGCGTGGTGCACGACCTCCGGCGCAAGGGAGCAGTCGTATGCGATCATCGCAGGCAGCGGCAAGAACGCGAGCACGCTTCATTATGACGCCAATAACGAGCCGCTTGAAGGGAGGGAGCTCGTTGTGTTTGACGCCGGCTGCGAGTGGCACTGCTACGCGAGCGACATAACCCGCACACTGCCCGTCTCGGGCAAGTTCTCGGCAGAGGCTAAGGCGGTGTACGACATCGTGGCCAAGATGCAAGACGATTGTATCGGATTCATCCGCCCGGGGACCTTGTTCTTTGACCTGCACGTCCACGCGAGCAGGGTCGCGCAGCAGGGGCTGCTCAAGCTCGGCGTCCTCAAGGGCGACCCGGCCGAGGTCTGGAGCGCGGGGACTGTTGCCGCGTTCTTCCCGCACGGGCTGGGACACCACGTTGGACTGGAGGTCCACGATGTTTCGGGAAGGGAGAGGCTGCTGCTGTTGAACAGTGTGATGGGCGGTCAGGGGGCCGGGTCGGGAAGAGAGAGGTGATCACGCCCGAGATGCTGGGTGCTATGGAGCAGGCCGCTGCGGCGGGTACCGCGGCGCCGCCACCGTATAGGGGACGGCAGTATCTGCGCAAGAATATGGTTGTGACGGTTGAGCCTGGCATGTGAGTAAACCCCTCCCCTTTGTCTTCGACTCCTGCTCTCGCCTTTCGAGTTTTCAGGAGGTGGCCAGGCAGACCAGACCTGGAGAATGGCCTGATTGCTGACTTTTGCACAACAGCTACTTCTGCAGGGAGTACATCGAGGGCTACTTCCTCAGCAACCCTAGGCACGCGCGCTTCATCAACAAGACGGTATTGGAGCGGTATTACCGCGTCGGCGGCGTGCGCATCGAGGACGACATCCTGGTGACGGACGACGGGTACGAGAGCCTCTCGACAGGGGCCCCCAAGGGGGATGAGCTGCTGAGGGTTATCAACGGGAAGGCGTAGTCGACGGCGGTGAGATGCTTGTGAGTGAGCGGTCTAATTCTTGGGGGGCGGCTGGGCTTGCTGATAGTACATGCCTGTTTGTTGGTTCCTCGCGTTTGTTGATGGTTTTTGGTGTAGACGCCCACATGCGTGTTTGGCTTTGCTTTCTTGATACACTTTGAAGAACGAGATGCGGCTCGTGACGATGACTTTGGGTGTATCTTTCGGTCTGGCTAGCCAGTAATATTCTCAGCGGAGGGTACCACACACTCAATTCCAGTCGGATGTAGACGAGCCAAGGCCTACAGTTTGCCATGATTACCCATTGCCAAACCTTGTCGGTGAACCCAAGGCCGACAAGCCTTACAGGCTGGAGTGCATCGATGTGCCTGAGTGAGTCCATCATGCCGAGTAGCCAAGGCGTCGACAAGGCTCGCGATGCGCCTCCCCGTACGTGTTGGCGGCCTACCCCTCAAGGAGGGCCGAGTGAGGTTTTCACGCACCAGAAACGAGACGTGCTGGATTGTTGTTACTTTTTTTTTTTGAGGTTCATTCCGCCGTCGAGCCGGATACCCTCGAAACAGTTTGCGGACGGGAACGACGAGAAGTCGAGGTGTGGTTTCTGGTGGCCGAGGAGAGCGGATCCCCGAGGTTGACTGATTCGTCCGGGAGGTGGCTGGCGACCTGCTACTAAGATGATTGAGCGAGTATGAAGCCAAGGGCGACGGTCGGCGTCTAGAAGGCAGAGTACAACCCAGAGGGGCCTCCCTGATGCCATTGCATCGTACTTCTCGCCTCAGTTGGCGGCCTCCCTAAACACTCGAGTGACTGGGTTCTTCCAAGTTTTGCCGATTGAAGACAACTGGACAAGAGAAATACGGTTAATCCTCGATTCGGGACGGATGATACCATTCGTGACTCGACCGGCTCCGAACTAGGAAGGCTCGCGCGACACTTGCCCCCCCTCCCCTTGGGAAAAAAGTCATTTATAGTGATATCCTCATGACATGATTATGGTGTACATATATGGAGTTGAAGCAAGGGATGGTTCCGAATTCGATGCAAGCGAATCGATTGACCCCGATCTTGCCTTCTGGCAAGTATCCGAGTCCCGACACTCATAAGACGACGGCTGCCCAGTGAGGCTGCGAGGCGATGGTGGTGATCACGAGAAGCTCTACACTGACATCTGTGTTGAGAATTCTCCGAGACCGGTCGAACAAGCCCAATGATGTGATGACGTTGTCGTAGAGACTGCAAAGGCACTCTGATCAAGTCGCCCAGCAGAGATGTGACGTGTAGAAGTTCGCTGTGTAGCCCATCTGTGGTGTTGGGACTCTCGACGTTCATGGTTGCGATCATTGTGACCAATGCTACAAGGGTCGCTTTTGCATGGCAGCGATACACTTTGACGAGAGATATTAGTTGAACTTTAAACATTTTCGATTCATTCATTTATTCTGACGTCCGTCACTGATCCTCCATCTCGACGCTGACCGCAGCACCTGCGCATGTCCTTTCATTTTATGTCACTTACACGCTTTTGAATCGTACAAGAGCCATGACGGCCCATAGCTGCAGAGCCAGTAACTCCCTCATGCATTACCACAGCTCCTCGAGCCTGGAAAATGCGCCCCGACAATTTATACAAGACTGCCTCCCCACGCGCGGTCTTGATAAATGAATATCCCTTGACCATCGGCAGCCTCTACAAGTACTTTTTGGGCATCGAGTTCTTTCTCCTCTTGTACAGCAAGTAACCGACGACAAGGACAACCTGGGATCCAACAATGACTGCGATGAGCTTGCCATGGCCCGGGGCGGCCTTGACGATGTTGGAGGACAATGTGGCGTGGTGGTCGCTCATGTAGCCCTTGAGAGAGTGCTCCGTGTTCTTCATCTGCAGGTTTAGGTCGGTGCGCATGGCGCGGATCTCACGCTCGAGGCCGTTGATGCGGCCTTCGAGGTCGTTGATCTTTTCGAGCTTGCGTAGCTCTTGGCGTAGCGAGTCAAGGATCTGCGATGTCTCGGCATGACGGTGCTCGGCCTGCTGGCCGTACTGGTTCACGGAGCGGAAGATGGTGCCGATCTGATGATTCACCGACTGCAGGCGGTTGTGCAGATCAGCGAACTGTGCCTTCGACGAGACAATGGATTCGGCGTTGGCATCGGGAATAGCGTTGAGGTCGATCGGGTCAGCGTTGCCGCTGCGCGGGTTGTTGCTGTTGTCGTTGTTGGGCTGGCCCTGGTTGGACTTTTGCTCGTGTGCCTGCTGCTGCTGGTGGTTCTGGTTTTGCTGGTGGTTCTGCTGCTGACCGTTGTCGCCGGCGTGCAGGCTGTCAGACATGACAACCATCTTGAAGATCTCGAACGAATCGGGGTTGTCGGCGCTCGCGGCAGTGATGCCAAAGGTGTAGCCGGGGGGGATCTTAACCTTGTCGGTCTCGAAGCACAGGCGGCCGTCGATCTCGACCTTGAAAACGCGGTCAGTCTGGCGCAACTTGATCTGGCTAGGGCGACCGAGGTTGCGGTAATGGTATTGACAGTGGCCGAAGGCGAGAGGGCTGATGTCGCTTTGGGCCTTGTAGTCGGTGGAGCGGTCGTTCAGGAAGCCGCGCACCATGCCGCCGGTACCGCCGTGGCCGTCAATGACGAGGACGAGACCGTCGAAGCGGGGCGCCGTGTAGGCCGAGCTCATGCCGACGTCTGCAGAGCCGCCATTGGTGAGCCAGATGTTGAGGTTGCCGCCTGCGCGCTCGGGGCCGTTGGCTCGGAAGTCGATGTCGGCGATGAAGTTGCTGTGCATCACCTTCTGGGTGCTCCAAATGGAGCCGCGCTGGTTCCCGGGAGCGACGGGTGTGAGGATGACTTTGTTGGAAAGGATCTCGGGCTGGTTGGGTTGGCCCTGAAGGACGAAGTTGGGAACGTGGCCATCATTGTTGGGTGATATGCTGCTGTTGTTAGATGGAGCTTCACGGTAGATTGGCGCGCCGATGCAGAACAGCTTACCTTCCAGTGTATCCAAAACTCAGCTCGTTAATAAGGTACTGAGCTTGGGTCAGGCTCGCGCCGAGCAAGAAGGCGAGCGCCGAGCTCAGAGGAGCTTGCGACACACGCATCGTGACTGGACTCGAGGTAGCACGAGAGCTACCTTGGTGGAATGGAGATGGGTATTGAGTGCGTAAACGAAGCCGGCCGTATGACCACAGGGTCGATGAATTGTATATTATAAGACAGAAAGCAAGGTCCTGCAATGCGGGCAGAATGAGAAAAATAAGAATTGCAGACGACGTCGGGATCCAAAAAAGCGTGGGCACGAGATGGTCGGAAACTCGCCAAGGCGAGAGTCTCCAAGCAGGGGTCGATGGTGTGTGTCCGTGGGTTAAGGACAGGTTGGCACTAAAATGTCATTGACTGCAGCTACAGCTCCTTTGCTCTTGGGCCGCTGACTGCCCTTTATGGAAACTGTTTTACGGCGTTGACTTCCGAATGCGAATCGAGGGAATTGAATGATAGGATTGACAGCCACTGACTGTTATTCTTTTGCCCGTATCAAGACTGGCCTAGGGATTTCCGGGCGTCTCTCAGGAGGTCGTGGAGTCTCGTAATGATGAATTCCAAACATGAAGCTTGGGTTCTGTTTCGTTGTCTTGGAACCGGCCCAGCGCCGTTTGCTGGAGACTTTCACGAAATAAAAGGGACCCCGGTCCACCACAGCTTGAAGTGGCATGGCCCTAGCTGGAATTGGAACGGAACCTGGAGACTCACCGCCGCGTGGTTCCTTGCCTCAAAGCCGTGGTGGGGCTTTCTCGGTTTCCGTTGTGGCTGTTCCTGTCGTGGCTTCCATAGCAAAACGCCACAGGGACGAGTTAAAGGGTCTTTCTTCCCGTCGCGTCATCATACTCAAAAGTCGGTATCGGCGTTGGTTTCACCGTGATTTCTGCACGGGCCCCGCCGTACACCCCTGCTTCCTCCCAAAAAATCCAAGCTGCAGCTCTGTGAGCAGGACCCCTGGCGAAAGTGAAGGTGGCCTGTGATTTTCCTTCCACCAAACCAGTTGCGCATCCAACCGAAGCTCTCACGGCACCGCCCAGTTCAATGCGGACATCCTCCTGATCGGACCCCGAACGCGCCACAATGGACGAATCGTATCCGACTCTCACCCAGTGTGCGCTTGTTGCCAGCGCACTCAAAGTTCTCCTCTTCCCGGCCTAGTAGGTGGACTGCCGACACCTCCTACTCGAAACCACTGCAACTGACACGACGCGCAGCAAATCCACAGACTTCGAAGTCCACCGGAACTGGCTCGCCATCACCAACAGCCTGTCTGTGTCCGAGTGGTACTACGAAAAGACGTCGGAATGGACCCTTGACTACCCCCCCTTCTTCGCCTATTTCGAATGGGCCATGTCCCAGGTCGCGAAGCTGGTCGACCCGGCCATGCTCAAGGTCTATAATTTGGAGTACGATAGCTGGCAGACGGTGTACTTTCAGCGATGGACCGTCATAATTTCCGAACTCGTCCTCGTCTACGCGCTTCAGCGGTGGGTTCTGCTCTGATGCATATGGAGCGACGGGAAAGCTGACGAGCCAGGTTTATTGACTCTGCGACGGGCGCCACGAAACGGGCCGCCCAGGCTGCTGCGATCTCCATCCTGCTGTCGCCCGGCCTCCTCATCATTGACCACATCCACTTCCAGTACAACGGAGCCATGTACGGCGTTCTCATATTGTCTCTCGTCCTTGCCAGGACCAAGTCGGGTCTGCTGGGCAGCGGGCTGGTGTTCGCGGCGTTGCTGTGCATGAAGCACATCTACCTGTACTTGGCACCGGCCTACTTTGTTTTCTTGCTTCGCACGTACTGCCTATCGCCCAAATCCATCTTCAGGATCCAGTTCCTCAACTGCATCAAGCTGGGCGGCGGTATTGCAGCCATCTTTGGTGCTGCCTTCGGCCCGTTCGTTGCTCTGGATCAGATCCCCCAGATGGTGAGCCGGCTATTCCCGTTCTCACGCGGCTTTGCCATGCCTACTGGGCCCCCAATGTCTGGGCGCTCTACTCCTTTGCGGATCGTCTTCTCATCTATGGTAGGCTCTCAACCGCCGATGTGCATGATTAAGACTGACAATCGCTAGTGGCGCCCCGTTTCAACCTCCCTGTCAAGGCTGAAGCCATCAACAGCGTCACGAGGGGGCTCGTGGGAGATACAGCCTTTGCAGTTCTACCCGAGATCAGCCCGCGGACCTGCTTTGCCCTGACGCTCTTCTTTCAGGCCTTGCCCTTGATCAAGCTGTTTTTTCAAGCGCCACCCACCTGGGATGCCTTCATCGGAGCTGTCACCCTGTGCGGCTATGCGTCGTTCCTCTTCGGATGGCATGTTCATGAGAAGGCCATTTTGCTGGTGATTGTTCCCTTCAGTCTGATCGCACTCAAGGACCGACGCTACCTCAGTGCATTCCGGCCTTTGGCTGTGGCCGGACACGTCTCTCTCTTCCCTCTGTTGTTCACGCCAGCAGAGTTCCCGATCAAGACTGTGTACACCATCTTCTGGTTGATCCTGTTCCTCATGGTGTTTGACCGTTTGGCTCCGGCCTCGCGAAAGGCAAGGTTCTTCCTGCTCGACCGCTTCAGCACGTTCTACATCGCGATCAGCATCCCGCTGATCTTTTACTGCTCACTGCTTCACCAAATCATCTTTGGGAAGCGGTACGAGTTCCTACCACTCATGTTCACCAGCTCTTACTGCGCTGTGGGGGTCGTCGGCAGCTGGATCGGGTTCATGGTTGTCTACTTTACATCATAGAAAATCCCTCGAGCGATTGTAGCTGTAACCAGCGTAGGAATAAGCCAAAATGAAGAAAACAAAGAACACGCTGTGGCCGAAACTTTTGCGTGCCAGTGACGACGACCAGGTGCCGGGAAGTCTAAAAGAGACGCTCGGTCCCGTGGGGTCCCTGTCAATGGGAACCAATCAAAAACCGTGGCTCACGTGTCTGGAGGCTGACAGCAGCACCGACTCCACCGCAAGTACCAGGACAGAAACAACATTTTGGAGCTAACGACTGAGCAGGGGGACCGGGGGTCGTGGGTCACTTGGACATAACCCATTGTCTGCCGTGAGCAAACCAAAGAAGAAAACCGGCACATGTCGTGCACAGTTTGGGTCATGCACTATCATTACTGAATTGAACAACTGTCGTAGAAAGTGTATGTGAGAAAATGACTTACACGGAGCCCGGAGACCCGGAGCCGACGTGACGGGCGGCTCCGGGATTGATATTACGACATATCTACCCCCGTACCTGTCGGAGACACTTTCGGTGAATCGGTACGAGATACAGAGCTGGTTGAAATCAGCCTGACAATTGTGATTCGCTTTTAAAGGTGTTGCGGCGGTGAAATGGTGCTCGTCCGGAGCTGGTCCCGAGGAGGCTATTATAGAAAAGCGACCTACCAAAAGAGGCCGGACGACACACCGGGCTTGTTCCGGCATAAAACGACCAAAACAATATGTTCACGACTTGTTGAGTGCTCAATCGAGAGCCCCGGCCATGGCGAGCTCAACGAGTACAAAATCGTGGGTAGCCGACGCGTTTTTGGAATTCCCGAGGTGGACGGAGTCGTGGCGGGTGGAGGAGGGTTGAGGAGGCCTGCGCAGCGCCTGGGAGATGGGATGCGGAGGCACCGTGGGCCGAACGGGCCAAGCGGGCCAGGACCGCTTTTCACTGGCGCTCTTCCTCTTTTTCCCTTTTCCTTTCCTCCCCAAGGCTCACCACCTCTTGTTTTTTTCTTCCTCGACGTTTCACCCACGAGTCGAAGGCCTCGCGTTCCCCCATTCGCCCGCGACCACAACCACGAGCATCAATATCGCCATTTGCACTATCATCAACCGTCTCTGACACGTCTTCTGCGAGCCGCACCGCGTCCGCGAGTCTCGCGTGTAAGTGCACCGCCGACCCGTCCTCCCCTGCCCGACACCACGACCGCGCCTCCGCTCCCTCCGGCCGCGACCACAACAACGCCTCCAGACCACCACGACGCGCTTGTTTCGGCCGGCCAATGTTTCGTGTGGCTCTCTAGCATCGCTTATATCGGCTGAGAGAAGGACGCCTGGATTTTGGTCCCGGTGCGCAATTCAGACCTCGACTCTTGGACCATGCCATTGTAGCCCACCGTCACCATGGTACTGCCTCCCCACGCGCTTTTTGAGCGCGTTGAACTGACGTAAACTCTAGGTTCTTTTCAAGCGCAAACCGGTGCAGTTACTGCCTCCCAAGGACGTCAAGGATGACAATGCAGAGGTTCGCGAAGTGATATTTACAAACGATGCGACGAGTACTGATGCAGACCCTCAGGTCTGGCACATCCCACAGACCGGTGAGGTCTTTGCTCACTATGAAGACTACCTCACCAGGTGAGATACCCAACTCTGAGTCTCTGTGGACGCCCAAGCTAACTCGGTGAAGAATGGATTTCTATAAACAGGTGCGTCCCCGGCGAGGTGGGGCTATCGGGCCAAGACTGACTCCAGCGCGTAGCGGCGGTTCATCTGCCAGATCACAGGACACTCGGGTCTAACGTTTTTCGAAGCTTTAAAGAGCGAGGTTAGTCTGGACGATCTCGGTCACGCTTAATTTGCTAATACCAATGTAGCTCGCCGGCGCCGAAGAGGTCGAGCAGGCCTTCCCCGAAGCCCTCAAAGGCCCCGTCCTGCGTCGTGTCCAGTTTCAAACGGTCTCGCGAATCGATGCGCTCGTCGATATGGTTTTTGAAGAATTCAGGGCGGACTACTACCCAGGCGAAGCCGTGACGGTCAGCACGGCGGAGGGGGAAAGACTGCAGGGAGTCGTCCGAGAAAAGACTCGATTCGGCGGCAAGGTGCTGCCCGACGGCACTCAAACTGCCCCCTACACGCGCTACACGGTCAGTCTCGAGGAGCGGCCCGGCGTCGAAGCCGTAGTCGACGACGACCACATCTTCCGCGATCGAAAGATCTTCACAAAGTCGGTTTTGCGATCTTTTATCAAGAAAACGGTGACGCGCGAAGCCTGGAACGGTGCGCCGTGGCTTGTGAAGCACGATGTCGCGACACAATACCACATCGACTCTCGGATCCCGCCTCATCTGCGATATGATACCAAGCTGATGGAACGAAAGCAGCTGCAGGCACAGAAGCGAGCCAGCCACACCCCGACGCAGGACGCCCAAGGGGCCAACGGCGTTAACGGTGCCATGCAGAACGGCCCCGCGAGGTTGCCCGAGCTGAAGCCCGCGCCAAAGAACCAAAAGGGCAAGCATCACTCGCCAGAGTTTCCGCAAGGCCAGAACGGATCACCAGGCATGCTCGGGGGACCCGAGACGGGTATCTTCCACGCGCCGCCGCACAAGAATCCCTTCCAGCTGCCTCTCAACTTCCGGAATCAACCGCTGCCGCACTCGATGACGCGCCCGAGCCTCCTCCGCCCCCTCCACCTCCCAAGTATCCCATCGAGGATCTCCAGGTGCCATTAAGGGAGGGCATCGTCAGACCACCGTTAGCGTTCCTCTGCAAGGACCCTCCAACCACCGATGCCGCTGTCAATGGCAGCGCCAACATTCGCGACATGTTGTCGATGAAATCTGTGGGCTCGTTGTTGGAGACGTGGGACACCTTGAATGTTTATTGCGAGATTTTCAAGCTCGACTCCTTCACGTTTGATGACTTCGTCGAGGCCATGTGCGTTGCATCCGAGGAGACGACGGTTCAGATGTTTGAGGAGATTCATTGTGCTGTTCTGAAGCAGATCGTCAGCGCGGAGGCGGATGGGGGGAAGGTGAATGTTCAGCTGTCCGAGTTAGACGACGAGGAAGAGGACTCTGAGGAGGAAGAGGAGGAGGAGACCAAGGAGCCGACTCCAGAAACCGACCGCCCCCCTGCGAGGGCCACGCGAAGCAGTCTTGCTAAGGCCGAGGCCGAGAGGTTACTTGCGGAGGCGAGGGCTGCTGAAAAGGAGAGCCAGAATGTGGAGCCCGAGATCAAGCACCGTGCCGAGGATGTGCTCGAAGACTACGACTGGATCGAGGAGCTGAGGAAGCGCAATTTCCGGAACGGCGGCTGGGAACACATCATGGTCGGCCTGCTGCACCAGTTGTCGAAGAACGAGCGACTAGAAGAGCAGTGCGAAGACCTGCTCGCGCAGCTGTGCCCCCCGACGTGGAGCCCACCCAGGATACTGTGCGAGAGCATTACGCCAACCTCGACGTGAACTACCGCGTACAGGCGCTGCAGATCATTTGCATGCTCACGACGCAGACCAAGGCCATGCGCACCTACATGGAGGAGTGCAGCGAGCAGATGACGGCGTTTCGCAAGGAGAAAATTGACTGGCAGCGCCAGAGGAAGCAGGCGTAAGTGCACCGAAGGTCGTGAGAGACGAATACTAACATTCACAGGATCGAGGAATTGCGTGCTCTCAATGACCAGCGCAAGATTTTGCTCCCCGACAACATGCCACCGTCTCCACCCCCCGAGCAACAAGCGGACGAAGACGTCAAGATGACTGATGCAGACGAGTCGGCAGCTGACGCCGAAGACGAGGTGGCTGACTCAGAAGAAGAGGGAGCCCCGCGCAGGAATTTCCGGCGCGCCAACGATCGCGCGGCAGAGAGGCAGCGGAAGCGGAAGGAAGAGAAGGAGCGAAAGGAGAAGGCCGCCGAAGCCGCCAAGGTGCCCAAGCAGTCGAAGCAGTTTTGAAGGTCCTCAAGGACATTCAGAAGAAGGAAGACTCATCAAGAAGTGCGAGGAGGAGATTGCCGTTATCGATAACGATCTGCGCGAGGCCGACTGTGGACGGACCCGTGTGCTAGGCAAGGACCGCTTCTGGAACCGGTACTACTGGTTCGAGCGCAACGGCATGCCGTATGGGGGGCTCCCCGACAGCTCGACCGCCGCGGCTGAATACGCCAATGGATGCATATGGGTACAAGGTCCTGACGATCTGGAGCGCGAGGGCTACATCGACACCGATCCCGAGTACCAGGCCGAGTACCAGAGCAAATTCGACATGACCGTTCCCGAGCGAAAAAGGCTAGAGGAGGGTGCTACCAGCGTATTCAACGCTCACCAGTGGGGCTACTACAGCAAACCGGAGCAGGTCGACGAGCTGCTCAAGTGGCTTGACCCCCGCGGGTTTAACGAACTGCGGCTGAGAAAGGAAATCGTTGCCTTCAGGGACAAGATTGTCCAGAACATGGAGAACCGGAAGAAGTACCTTGCCACCCCGGAGCCGGAGGAGGCGGAGGAGAAGGGAGAGAAAAGAGAAAAGAGGCGGGACTCGAAACGGATGAGCACGAGAGGCCGCCATCACGAGCCGACGCCCGAGCCCACAAATTACCGCTGCCTCGCGTGGGAGAACACCACCGCGATGGAGGAGCTCGGCCACCTCCACTCGGAGCCGCCGCCGCCGCCGCGACCCAAGAAGCAGACAGCCAAGAAGAGGCAGGCCGTCGAGCCGTCGCCCGAGCCGTCGCCCGCACCGAAGACGAGGCGGCGCAAGTAACGTACAAAGATGCCGAATGTGGGCTGCGCATGGGCAACCCGCCTTCACTGTATTATAGAATTTTGCGCATGATGATGCAAGAAACCGCCTGGTACGGTATGAGCTCAGATAGATTTGGCTGGAGTTTGAGCTGAACGGGCCTCGTTTGGAGGTCACGGCAGAAGAAAAGCGGTGTTATGGCAATTGAAAGAAGAAAACGATCACCCCATATATACGATGGAGGAGACGATCTCGCTTTTTCGCAGCATGGCTGGCGATAGTTTCAAGCATTGGGCGGTTCTGGGCGGCGGCGTGCGATCTGCGAATTAGTTCCATAGGTTAGGGACATAGACTCTCCAAAAAAGGATTGTTCGATGATGGCTGCATGTGCAGTGGCAGTTTACGTTGACTGGTGAGCTCGTACACCCGCTTGCCTTCGGTCTGCAGCGACTCGACCGATGAACCTGCAGACAAGGCCTCCGCTCATCATCCATCATATTTCCTGTCGTCTTGATTCAGCAGAGGATACGTTGTACCGAGAGCCAGACTTCCCCCAGGAAACGTGCGCTCACTGCTGGGATCAAAAGTTTGGCGTCGTCTGACCGCATTAGCAGAGTAGCCAAGTCGCTCAATATCTAATTTTGACCCTGGCACATTGACAGATTCATAAGCCCAGCCGCACCGATGCCATACAATGGCCACTCGTATTCAGAGTTGAGACATGTACCCCATCCTCTACTACCGAGGCCTCAGGCCCTTTAGACCTGCCCTCCGAAGGCCATTACCTCGCGACACGACACAGCCTGGATGCCAACGGCGGCCGTTCGAATCATCAGCCAAAACCTTAACCAACCTTGATTTCCCAGTACAGAACTGTTAACCGCTTCTCCTTGGGGTAGAAGTGGGCCTCCTGTGTATCAAGTTCTTGGGGGTTGAAGAGAGTTATGTGCTGTCGAGCTGTTGACCTGTTGATTGCGGGGAAGGTGAGGTTTGTAGATGGTGCAAAACCCCCGCCCCTTTTCTTGGTGTTGGCATTACCTTGGCTTCAAGTGCCGATCTTGGTTTGATGCAAAATCCGGGGTAATGTGATCCGAATGGGCGTACGCTGGCCACGGGGCAGAAGGAGTTGTCGACGCAATGCATCCTCGACACGGCGTTCAGACTCCCCGGGTTGACTTCGGGTCCTCGTCGCCTCGGGGTATCATTGCGATGCCCTCACATACGGTTTGGGGTACATCCCTGGCATCCGTCCCACCAAGATTGCAGTTTAAAGGCGAACTCATCCAATCTCCCTGCCTCTGATAATCGGTGCAGACGAAGCTGCAATGGCCGTCTGTTCCATCTCATCGTCGCTGCTTCCCCGTCGTGTTGAATATCTTTTTCTCCGAGCGATCATTTCCTTAATGTCCACACGCCCGAGATGACGGCAGAGAACAAGCCGGGCATCGCCCTGGAACACCTCGACAACGCGCTCGAGAGCCAAGATGCGAACCCCAAGCATGCGTCGCTTGATGCCGCTGCCAGGGGTCAAGGCGTCTCCGGCTACGAGACCTTGACGCTATGGGAAACCATGAAGCTTTCAAGTTATGCACTGCTACCTGCTTCGCCGTTGCCTTCAGCGCCGCCACGGACGGATACCAGATAGGGTGAGTAGGCTTCGATTTCTGTCATGCTCGTTGCAAGACTAATGCCCACCAGCATCAATGGGAACATCATCGCCAACCCAGGCTTCGTCCGGCAGTTCGTCACCGAAACAACACCCGCCGGCGAACCCAACCTCGCAGCCCCGATCCTCAGCGGCTGGAGCTCCATCATGTCCGTCGGTCAGATCATAGGTATGACCAGCGTCCCCTTCCTGTCGGACCGCTTCGGTCGCAAGGGTGCCATGTACTGGTACTGGCTCGTACTGTCCATGAGCATTCTCTGCGAGTGCCTTGAGAGAACCTGGCCCGGCTTGCCGGCATCGGCGTGGGGTGGCTTCAGTCCACGGTGCCCACGTATATTGCTGAGGTCGTGCCCACACGTATCCGCGGTGGCCTACTGCTCGCGTACAGCTTTTGGTTCGCGCTGGGACAGTTCTTCGCGCCGGTGGCGCAGACACAGAAGAACGTGCAATGGTACGCCATCTTCAAGGGCGTCGACGGGAAGCGCACCGTCACGGCGCTCCGGACTCTCATGACGCAGCAGTTTGTAGGATTGACGCTCTTCTCGACGTTTGCGTCGTATTTTTTCAAGCAGGCAGGTATTCAAGACCCCTTCCAGGCGACGTGCATCACGTCCGGGATTAATATCGCCTCGGGTTTGGTTTTGATTCTGCTCGCGGACAAGGTTGGACGCCGGCTGATCTCGTGTTCCGGGACGACGCTGTCCTGGCTTGCGTGTGTAGCGATTGGCATTCTGGGGGTTGTGCCGAGGCATGGTCCGACGTCTGTCTTGCTCGTCTTGTTTGCTTGTCTTTGGAGTGAGTTGTCGTTCAGAATGAGGTTGATGTTCCATGCTGACTTGTGGTAGATATCGGCGTGACTGCCAACGGAGCCACTGGCTGGGGGCTTCATCGGTGAAATCTCCTCTCAGAGACTTCGGCCTTACACAGCGGGGTTTGGTGCTGCCTCGACAGCTTGCGCAGGGGTTTTGATGAATGTTCTGACCCCTTACAGTAAGCTCAATCTTTCCTTCGGTATAGAATGAGTCTAATATTCAAAAGTGGTCGACGGCAACCGCTGGAACTGGGAGCTTCGTACCGCATTCTTCTATGTGGGGGTAGGTCTCCCGTTTGTCGTTGCCATGTGGTTCATAATTCCAGAGACCAGGGGGTATGTGCTCTCGCATTCACGAAGATTTAAAGACACTGATGTTGGAACAGTCGCTCTGCCGCGGAATTGGACGAGTTGTTCGAGCGCGGAGTCAAGCCTTGGAGGTTTCACAAGACTCAGACGGCGACTGAACGGCTCATCGACGCCAACAACGATCACGAAGATGCAGCGAAGAGGAAGGTCTGATCATATTCTGTATCCATACTTGAGAATTGTGTCTGGCGTGAATACAGGTAACCACCGACTGCTTCATCCGGATATGGGCTTCGTCCAAAGGTTTCACTGCGCTCATCGCTTCATGTTCTTCCTCTCTATCCAAAGCATCTCAAAGCCCTGTGATATGCTATCCCAATTTATGAGCAACTTTCTCAACCCCGTCTGGAACTGGTGTTGGCGGGGGTTTTATTAATCTGACGGAATTTGCTCTCTTATCGATGAATATGCCGTCGCTGTCCCATCTGACTAGTCCGCCTTGCTTTCCCACCGTCCTACTTGCCTTTTCCCGGCACTTGACTTCCTTCAGGCTGTCGTACCGAATTTCTATTGCCCCGTCTGGCTTAATTGCTGGATAAGGGCCAGGATCTGCGGCCACAACCAACTAGTGAAGTCTTCTTCGTATGTCGACTGGCTTTCTCGGCTTGTCTGGTTCCCAGATCCGGATTGGAGTTTCCTTGTAGCCGTCAACGGGCGAATCAATGACCGTCCCCTCTACTGCGGTGGATATGGAGCAACTTGCTCAGCAACTTGTGCAGCCAGACCGCTGAAGTCACCACTTTCACCCCAAGTTGCGAGATGGGCCCACTCCCGCGCCTTCTTGCTCCGCTTTGGCTTCGGTGCGGTATCGTAGGGGTAATCTTCCTCCCACTCTAGGTCACCGCGGTTGTGATATACGTACTGGCATACGCTATTAAAGAAGTTGTTTGAGTGCTCGCGAATTCTCCGCTGCCTGCTTGTGCGTTTGTCCCTGTGATGCGAAGGGCAGTATCATCGTCTCCTAGGGTTCCAAGGACTTGGTGCCAACGTTCACCAGAAAGGAGATTGTGAGAGGCAGGCGTGTTACCAGTCGTGGTTCTTGCCGGCATAGTCATGGGATATGCAAGGGACGAGGGATTCCATCGGGAAGGGTTTGGGGTTCTGATTGTGTGGTATCGATGTTCCCTTGTGGGAGTTGGTGATGGATGCAGACAAAAGGACCGGGTTCCTTCAGCCTAGAACAGGCCCATCTAGATAACACACTCATCATTATATTGCATTATCAGCTAGAAATTACTTATACTGAAAGCAGATATTAATTTAAAAAAAAATAGCCAAGTTTGCGCTTACTTGATAATCAGAAAGACTCTTGGCGCAGATTCAATACAGCAAGAGTTGGCAACAATAGTATAGAAGACGTATCCACCAAAACGTCAAAAACATACAACACCGGGTATTCGCTGGTCGTCACCGACCCAACTACTAATCCAGCCCTCACTGGCTTATCTATGGGAGAGCGGACGATCCCGAGTTT
>JAIMZG010002305.1:0-26607 GCA_020466075.1 Colletotrichum coccodes
AACAACAGCAGCAGCAGCAACCGCCTCAATACACATCCGGCGCGACGCAATACAACCCGGACCAGAAGAGCGAGCTCCCCGGCGGCCACAGCGGCCAGGGCCAGCACTCCCCCCTCCGCCGCCCGGCCCGCCCCCCGCGAACCAGCCGCAATTCACCCACGCTCCCCAACCGCAGCAGCAGTCATACGGCGGTGTCGCCGCGCCCCAGCAGCAGTACTCTCAGACCCCGCTGGGCCAACACGCTCCCGGCCAGCACACCGAGGGCACAGTTCCCGGCTACAACCCCGGCGACCACGGCGCGGGCCACCACTACGCCCAGTTCGACGGTCCTCCGGGCACTGCGGCGCCGGGCACCGGGCCGGGGCACGTCCAAGGCGCCCCCTACGCCGACCCCGCGGTCGCGCACGCAGCCTACATCGCTCCCGTCAACGCCCCGTCAGACTCTCACAAGGAGAAAAAGGATGGGGCGAGCGCCTCTCCCACATCGGCATGAAGGCCGCGGTGCCCATTAATGCGCTGGCCAACAAGATGGGCTCGCAGAGCTTCTTGCCCACGACCATGGACAAGGAGTGCGAGAAGGCTGCCAAGATCCTCAGGAGCTTCTGTAGTGAGTTTCACCCCCATGTGTAACTACACCGTGTTTATAGCTGATGATCATCGCAGAGGAGGGAATCACGTCCGACGTGCCCCCCCAGACGCAGACCTCCGACCATCTCGAGCCCGGTAAGCACGCCGATGGCCACGGATCGCGCCCCACTACGCCGAGCAAGGAGAAGGTCCGCAAGGAGCAGAAGGCCATTGTCAAGATCCCCTCCAAGGTCATCAACAAGGCCGTCGGTCTGGCCATCTTCACCACCGCGAGAGCCGGTTTCAACTTCTCTGGCGCCACCGGCTCCGGTGTCCTCATCTCCCGCCTCCCGGATGGATCGTGGAGCCCGCCGTCCGGTATCCAGGTACACGCCCTGGGCGCCGGTTTCATGATTGGTATCGACATCTACGACTGCGTATGCGTCATCAACAGCCGCGAGGCCCTCGCTGCCTTCATGAGCACGCGCGTCAGCCTGGGTCCCGATGTCGCCGTCGTCGCCGGTCCCTACGCGCCGGTGGTGTCTTGGATGTCGGCGCCTCGTTCGGTGGAAAGAACGCCGAGGACAAGAAGGCGGCTGAGCAGGCGGACACCCGGCCCGCCGATGACGGCAAGCTGAAACCCGATGACAAGCAGAAGCGCAGAAGCAGCAGCAGCTCCATCAAGCCCGTCTTCTCCTATGTCAAGTCTCGGGGCTTCTACGCCGGTATCCAGGTTGACGGCACCGTCGTCACGGAAAGAAAGGACGCCAACGCTGCTTTCTACGGACAAAAGGTTACCGTCGATCAGATTGTCAGAGGTCAAGTTCCTTCTCAGGGTCCCAGCGGTATGTGGCCCACAGGTGCGCAGGCACTCTATGAGGCCCTCCGCACTGCCGAGCAGCAGAAGCCCCTTCCTGAAGTCCACTTGCCTCAGGCAACTCCTGGACAAGTCCCTCCTCCTGGTTCTGTCCCTCAGCAGCAACAGCAGTACGGCGGTCAGCAACCCCAGTACGGCCAGCAGACCCAGTATGGTGGAGGCAGACCCGAAGGAACCGGCGTGCCGGCCTACGGCCAGCCTCAATACACCCACTCAGAAGGTGGCCCGCTGGGATCACACCCACCCGGTCAGGGCCCCGTTGCCTCGGGAGCTCTGAGCCGCGAGGAGCAGCTTCCGGGCTACGTTGATGACGGCGTGGCACGTCCCGGCGTGGGCGACCACAAGGGCCATTACCAGTAGATAACAGGCTTGTCGTGGTTCGATTTGGGTATCGACCTTGCGTAAACCGAATATATACCCGTGGCATTGTGGCATTTTCCAGTTAGCTTGGATAGTTAAGATGAGATTCTCATGAACAGCCGCCTTGCGCAACCCGGTGAACATATGATAGAATCAGCACAGGTAAAGCTTACCGCTCTCCAGTAACGTGCCATCCACGAGCCGGCGGCCGAAATGTGCGGCGCGGTGGCGCGGTCCCGAGCGCGGCATGGGGAACATCCAGATGAACGAGACACCACGCACTTACAGTTCGTCATATCGGTCTCACATCCTCCGGCGTGGCACAGGGTCAGACACGACCGGTGCATGGGATGGAGCCACAATGCGGCAGCGGAAGGGGCCCGCTACAGACACGGATAGGACGGAAACCACGGGGGGAGGGTAAGAGATCACACAATCACTCGCTTTTGTCGAGGTGAACACCTAACATGGACGGACCCTCGAACTCCGTACCAACGAAAGGTACAGTAGAAAGATGGTGGCGATTTGGTACGATTGCGGGCAGGCGATGTTTTAACTAGACTGCGATCCTTCCGGAGATCTCGAGTGGCATACGTGGCTTCGTCTTGCATGCTACGCTGTTGTTCCAGACGTGCTTCACTCATATTGCATGTTAGTCTGTCTAGTTGGTTGTGGTTCGCGCTAGCAGCTTCATTCGATCGTCATGTTTCAACCGCCGCCAAGCCGCCCCAAGACAAGCATCGCTCATTAGGAAAGGAAAAGAAAATTCCTCTATCGACGAGCCGAGCGAGAAAAAGAAAACCCATCAAAAATTCGAAACGAGGTAGCTGGTTCCACGTGGTTCCCGAATCAAGACAATCACAGCGGGCACGATATCATGCAGGCAGGCCAGGTGCTCGAAGTAAACGAAGTCCAGCCAGCCAGTACTTTGACGGACCACGAAGATGTTTGTTCCAGGCGAGAGTTTGACATCTGGTATCGGTAGGAAACGCGTGCCCGAACTGCCAAACGATACTCTAAACTCGGCAGAATCGAATTTGCCGCATGCAAAGATCATTTGCGATGGCATCCTGCAGCGCCCGGGCGGTCTTTAATTAAACCGGTGAGGTGAGCGGAGGGAAATCAGCAGATCGTGATATCCGCATAACGGGACTAAGAATGCCGGTGAAACGAAGCCCATTGGACAACGGCTGGACCTAAGTGCCGGCCGTCTGCCGCACGCTCCCGCAAAGTCAGAGGTTTAGCACACATGAGAGACAACGACAATCAATCCGGAGCCGCCGCCCACTGTTGATTGAGGCGCAATGGGAAACGGTGGTGTATGGATAGCCGATCGTCGAGTGCTTTGAACCGGATCTAAGTGAACCGCAGGGGGTGTACATTGGGGAATGCCGATGGAATTCGGACGACGTTTATCGTGTGATATGTCTTGGTCTTAAAAAAAGCGACGACTGACGGACACAAGGCCGATTCTCGGCTGACTCAGCCCATGAGCTTGACTTGGGCCCTGAAGGCTATTTCAGGTTATGCCTGCCAACAGTGGAATCTTGTGGGCAGTTATCGCATTCCAGCTCTTGGTCGATGAGGCGGTATATTGCATCCGTGGCGATTGTCTTGACTTTGCCTGTCTCGCCTGGGCCCTAGGCTCGGAACACTGAAGTTGTGCCCTGGCCTGAATCCCGGGTAAGCTGAGCAGAATTCCAGCCCGAGCCGTGATGGATGGGCTAACGGAGGAACTCGCAGACTGGATTCGGCACGCAGGGTTGCGCCGAGGACGCATCGACCCCACGATGATGAGACGTCCAGGATCTGCAGGTCTTCTGAGGTCGGGTCTCGAGTGAGTCGAGTACGAAGTTGCTTGCTTCGGTCCTTCGCCGGCGGCCCAGGGCCCCCTTTCTGGCCTCTCCAACCACCAACCGCCCGCAACCCCTTCTTCATCTGACATCCCCACGCCGTGGAAACGGTCGTTGGAACTGCTTCTGGCTGGAGTGGTGAACAACTGGATGCTGATCCGTCGGGTCGTGTCAGGCCCCGTTGAAAGCTCTCTGAGAGTGGGCAGGTCGATCGGACGTCTTTCCCCAGTAATGCCGGCAGTTTTTTCTCTGTTTGGCCGTGGGGCTTTGGGGTGTATGTGCTCTGTGTCCGTTAAACGATTCGCACACGGCCGCGACCGGTTCATCGGTGCAATCGTCGTCTCATCATTTGTGCTTGATAGACGGTTAAGCTCATCGCCAAGTCCAAATGTTTACAGTGACTTGCCGGGTAGAGCTGGCATACTTGACCTTCTTTGACTTCGAATTTCCCGGCTCTCGGGGCGCTGTAAGCGAAAGACACGCTGGTAAGGTTCACAGCATCGAGTCGAGAATCTGGTGGGCTGGGCCAGCTGCCGCTCCAAGCACCCGCAAATGTTTTGAGTAGGGTGCGGGTGACTAGCCGGTCAGACTGCACCATCATACCTTGAAAGGGACAAAGACTGAGTATCTGCTGTCAGAGAAATGCTGATCGACTGCAGTTCGCAGCCGGATCCACGTCATGTTTCGTCGAAGCAGAAAGGAATCCAACGGTGCCGGCACAATCCCTGAATTGGGGGAGGGTCGCTGTCAGTCGGGCGTCCGGGATGACCAAGCTCGAGAAATGATTTCTGGCAAGAGGATGCATCGACGGTGGACCAGACCTCCAGTTAGCCACTGTCCCTTTTAGGGCCCGTTCAGTTGAAGGATGGGCAGCAGAGCAGCAGAGCAGCTAATCGGCCAGGGGTGCGCAGCACCACAAAAGCAACCAGCTCCTGTCTTTGCTTGATATCCATCCCCTCCTGAAGAGCATGTGGTTGGCCAGAGTGGCATTTTCGCAGCTAAGCGGTCCGCAGTAGTCGATAAGGATTGAAGGATGAGGTTGGCCCAGGGGCACGAGGATACCGGCTGAAGATCCGAGTCTCCTTGGCTTGTCGGAGGCAGTGACCTTCTGGAAGAAATCCGGTAAGCAACCGGTTCTCGGCTCGAGCCAAAGAACAGGGTGGAAGTGGTTGTCACGAACTCGTGGTTGTGGTGCTCGAGGCAAATACGCTGTTTGGTACGTAGGTAATTGGCCACCCAGTGGAGGCGATGGTTAACACTGGATCAAATTCGAACGACGACGCGTAACGTGGCCCGGTTTTTTGTGCTGCGAAAAATAGCAACTTTTATGTGTCGTACGCATCTTGATTTCTGGCCGACAGAGGGTTTCATTCGGAGTAATTCTGCGCAGAAGGCGGGAGGCAGACAGCAGAGACAGTGGTACCAGTACAGGCTGTGCTTGTATACAGCGGGTACGAGGCGTCTGATATTCCCTGTAACCAGTCAGTAGTACGCTGCACGCTGCACCCCCCGAGCAGGGCAGCTCCATTCCATAGCTCGTGTTATGATGGACCCGACGCGGATGGAGGTTGTTGAGTATAGCCGATAACGACGGCGACGCAGACTGGATCAGAGTCATGACAGTTAGGGCGGCGACTCGGTGGGATTACACGGCCATTAACTGTGGGAGCTGGGCAGCTGAACGGAATGGCCCCCGTAGAATACAGCAGGCCCCTGCTGCTTGATACGGGCAGAGGCTACTCAGACCCCGCGAGGTAGATGGTCTCCTCGTCCTCCTTGCCCTGCTCGGGCAGGACAGTTGTTGGAAACGGCAGGTCTTAGGATTGAGAAGAACCGGCCACGATCAGCGGCGCTGTAGGGGTACATGTAGATTGAGTGGTGAGTAGAGTTATCCGTGCAGTTGGCAAGATGGAGACTTCATGGGTAATTCGGCAGAGACTGAATTGCCCGTGTGGCTAGAGAATCGATGATCCCTATAGGGGAACGATGATGCCATGACCAGTTTTGTCCAGACTGACCATAATGGTGGCGGTGCGATTTGAAAGAAACAAAAAAGTCGATTCGAATCGACTGGTAGAGGAGGGCATGGCTTCCCAGCAGCAAGTTAATGAAATTGGATTGCAATGGAATAATTAAGATTGGAGTCGCTCGGCACAGAGGCAGGAAAGGAAGAAAGATGAGATTGCAGTGTGGTTCGCGGGTACGGGAGCGGTACTTGGCGGGAGACGGTAATTTCGGTGGAGTCGGGAAGTAGAGTCCGGGTTCCTTGGCCTCATTCTCATTCTTGGTCGTCGAGCTGTCCCTTCGTCTCTTTTTGGTGGGAGGGGAACAAGGAGACAGGGAGGGGGACGGGGGTTGGGCAAGGAAGCGGCTATTGAGACCCCTGAACAGAGATGCGTTGGAGGGGGCAAACTTGGCTGCTTGGGAAGGAAGCCGAAGGAAGCCCCTGAGAAGAGCCTCCCAGGAACCAATCATTTCTGGTCTTTTGTGAATTTTTTTATTCCCAGTGCGCAACCGCGCACCTTCCAATCGTGTGCTCCTGCTACGAGCACATTTGCAGCGCCACGAGATGGCGATTGGATCTGATGGTCCGTGTACCAATGAGACGGCACGGATCACATGGTTGTGGAGACCAATTACCGATCTTGCGAAACTCTGATACGGGTAAGTCTTTCGTCAGTGTTTATCCTTTTTCTTTTTCATCACTCCATGAGCCTAATATCCTGCGCCAATGCATTGGCACGCCGTTCAGTGTGTTGACACTGATAACAGACGAGAATTGAGTCGGTCGAGAGAGTTCAAGAGAGACTGGCTTTACATGGCTTGCGATTCCATCAAATCTGCCCTAGCGCGACTCCCACCTGATATTTGGACGCTAACTAGCGCCCATCTGAAGGGACTCGGCGCCGGTTCCCAACAGAGAGGATCGGTCTCAACCTTGGGGCTTGCTTCGGGCACAGAAGGCAAGTCAGGAACAGGCGCCGTTGACAACGCCGTCTCGACGGGAATGTCACTCAAAGAGAAGGTGGGCCAATGTCTGGGACACGCTCTAGCGTGTGTTGTCTCGGGCCATAGTTATGTTGTGCGTTCGAGGTAGACAAGACAACAAGAACGAATGCCTGACGTCAAGAGTTGGGTCCATTAGCCGTCTTTTGTATCGATACCTTTATCAGTCGGCATGAGAGGCCGCTTGCCGTGCCATTACACCCACTATCTGTCGCAGCTCTCGGCACGATAGACACGATGGGTGACAGTGACAGCAGCAGCCGGACGCTGCCGTGCCCAGCCCGGGACGGCGAGAGAGCCCGTCAGGGTGCCGTAACGTCGAGGAATCCGGATTGGATCGAGGTGAGCGATAACGACGCTGGACGCTGGAGAGGAGCGAGGGAGTACGTACACCGGGGAATCTGTGGGTGAAGTCTCGCCGCAGCGTCGCAACGCTTGTCCCAGCAGAAGATATCCCGGCGCGTGCTTTACCCATTCAGGGCCCACTGAGATCATTTCACGCCCCGTCAGATCCCAGTCCTGGCCAGTCAAATTTCTTCGACCTACCCCGACCTGGCCGCGAGGGCTGGACCTCACCTCCCATGCCCTTCCATTCATGAACCTTGGTCGGCCGCGATCCACTCGTTCGTGCGTCTCCCTTCTGACAGCGCCTCACGCACCCAACGCACACACACACACACACACCCCTTTCACCCTATCTCTCCCTCTCCAGTGCTAGTCTCCTATTGCAGTCTCGACCGAAACCCTGCCTGCGCTGGACGTTGCGGAGATGATTGAGGTGAGTCTCGGAGGAGCGATAAGATGAGATGGAATGACGAGAACAGGCGTGCGTGTGTGCCATGGGGAGAGAAGCAAAGACTGCCGCGTCCGCCAATCATCAGACCGAGTTTGTGCTGCTGCATGTTCCATGTACGCCCAGCACGAGGCAAGTCGCAGGTGACGGCAGGCGCGGCCTGAGAAGTCGACAGTCTTCTCGAGAGCTCTCATGATAAGCAACACAGCGACTGAAGTCGAGCCAGTCCTCAGTTGATTCGCCTCTGTTTACTTCCAACTCGGTTGCAAACTCCCATGCAAGACGCAAGCTGCAGGTCCCGTTTCCGCGCCAAGGTACCGTCCCAGGTTCCCCTGCACCTTGCCTCTGTTTAGCGTCCATGGCGTTTCTCTCATTCTCTCTGGCACTCACCGCAGCGACTCTCTGCTTCTGACACTGTCGCTACATTGCATCCCACTCTCTTCTTCGCCTCGCTTCGCCCGGTCTGTGTCTTTGGCAGCCGCTGACGGATGGCGGGACGGCGAACAGCGGCGGCAGCGTCAACTGGCATTCGGAACCGTGGCTGAGACTGATACACGCAAGCCTGGCGACGGTTTCTTGACTCCGTCCTTCCCATCCGAGAGGGGACCGCCCACATCCCCTATTTCTTTATTTTCACTGACGGATATTCTCCTAGTACTGTGACATGCCCAAATGCAGCCAGTCAGTCCCGGGCTGGATGAAGCGGTGGGCCATTTTCTTCAGCATGGCAGGCCACCCCTGTACGTCCAATTTAATTCCAATCATCCATCCCACCCGCGTTCCCACGTCGTCTCGTCTATTCACTCGCAGCCACGGCCACTCCAACCAAACTTGGTCCAGTCTCTTTTCCCCAGTCGGGAGGAGGGAGAGCCACCACCCAGAGGAGCTGTTTTTCTTCGAGGTAGCAGGCATGACAGAGAAAAAGAGAGAGAGAACGACTTGCTGCTCGATCTTGTCCTTTCATGCCCAGTCCCTCTTTTTTCCCATCCCACTCCCGTCCCCACCCGTCTTCCACGCCCCTTGCTCCTTTTCTTGCCTATCCGTCCGCACACCCCCTTGCCCTTGAACCTCTCTTCCCACCCTCGAAGTCATCCCCAATCCCTCACTCTATGCCGTACGTAGTCTCCTCCTCTCGCGCCGTCTTCCAGTGCAAGACCTGGCTCTCCTAATTATCCTAGCCTCCCGTTCAGAAGCCTACGCGCTACTCGTTCGCCTTGCAAAGAGACCCTCTTTTCATTCTTCCACTCTTCTACCTCTTCTTTCCTCACCTCCCATTCCTCCCCTCCAGCTCCTTTCTCCTTCCTCGTCTCCTTCAGTTCACGGTGAATTTGGATTGCCAGTCTCTGTCTGCCTTGTCATTTTCTAGCGGCAGAGGCTTTAATCAACCAGCGTTCCCGATCACCTGCCGGTCCTATGATCGTGTCGCTCGCTCAGCAACACCGCTAGTCACTATCTTTAGTACTCGCATCTTTTCTTCCTTATGCCGTCTTCTTGACGCATCTCCCACCGAAGACGCCTTGGCCTCGTCGAGCTCTTACCCCCGAACTGGAACTGTTTTTACATCATACGAACATATCACTTCAGTAACTGGCAGCTCTGATCGACGACTGCGTGTAATATACCCCTCCCGCTTTGTTTCAAAACGGCATCAACTCACAACCGGTTAAGCTGGACGAAAAACAATTCAACGCCCTTTTCCGGACAATGGGAGCTAAGCTGCCTGGTCCGCATCGCGCCTGCAGTATGCGTAACCCTCTCGCGAGAACGCTGCTTTTTGCAGTCGTTGTCCTGGTCATCATGGCCCTCACCCTCAGGAACGACGCCATCGACGTTCGCGGCCGCATCATGAAGACGGGGGCCGGCGTCAAGTCCTCAATCACACACCAGCAACCACTAGATGCCGTCAAGTCTCACGCATCCTCGTCTCTGTCCGACAAGATACCCGCGGAGCCCGCTCCCTCGTCGACTCACGTCATGAACTGCGATGTCGACACCGACCATCTCACGACTCTCAAGGACAAGTATGGTCTCGCCGACAAGATCCACTACTTCAAGCGTTACGTCACATTCAACCGCAAACCTATTCAGCGCAAGGGCTACACCGTTCTGGACCAAGACTTCCTTCCCAAGAAGTTCAAGACGGTTGATATCAGCAAGTCGTACGCTCCCGAGGACTGCCCCGCCCCTCTGGAAGTTCCCGTCACACAGTCTCCCTACCCTTCCACCGTCAACGCTTCCGACTTCATGTTCGCCGTTTCCACCACCTACAAACGTTTCAACGACCCCAAGACGAGCCCGATCAAGGAATGGTCCCACTGGCTCACGGACAGCAATGGCAAGTCCAACGGCGGCAAACTTCTGTTGCTGCTTCTCGACGCGAGCGACGCCGAGCTCAAGGATGCCAGTGACAGGCTTAAGAGGGTCGGCATTGACGCCGATGTCGCACACTCGGATCCTTCCATGGAGATGGCAGTCCGCTATCTGACTCTGGTCCCCTACCTTTACAACCACCCCGAGCGGAAGACGAGAAAGTGGCTCGTTACTTGCGACGATGACACCTACTTCCCCAGCATGCACGGTCTTATCGACAAGTTCGCGACTTTCGATCACCTGGACCCTCTCTACATCGGAACACTGTCCGAGGACGTCAACGCCATTCATCGACACGGATCCCAGGCTTTTGGAGGCGCTGGTGTCTTCCTTAGTGTTCCTCTGGCGGCCGCCATCAACCAGCTCTATGAGTCGTGCAAGACGGAGCAGAAGGTCAAGGAGGCCAACTCTGGCTGGGGCCCTCAGGGTGATATTCTTCTTCGCAAGTGCATCTACGAAAATACCGAGGTCCGCCTCACAAATTTGTGGGAGCTGTGGCAGCTAGATTTGTACGGCGATCCGGCTGGCTTTTACGAGTCTGGCATCAAGCCCTTGAGCTTGCACCACTACAAGGGTGGCGGCTGGCACTTCGCGAAGCCCTTCCAGTCTTCAAAGGTTGCTCACGCCTGCGGAGAGGACTGCTCATACCAGCGATTCATCACCGCCGACGACTTCATCATCGCCAATGGCTTCAGCATCGCCCACTACCCCCAGGGCATCGACTTCAACCTCGACCAGATGGAGCGAACCTTCACCCCCGCCCCCGATGACATTGGCTGGAACTTGGACTACATGTTTGGCCCTCAGCGTAGATCTTTGCACAAGACCGGCCGAAAGATCGCCTGGGAGCTCCAGGAGGCTCACGTGCAGGAGGACGGGTCCGTTCTCCAAGTCTACACGCGGAGAAAGGACGATGAGCGGTGGGTGGAGGAGGACGGCGAGCCGATGAGCAAGATCGACGGCATTATTGAGCTTGTGTGGATTCCCTCAACCTGAAGTGGCCTCGGGACAACCGAGCACGACGATACGACACGGGCAGAGATCTCTTCTCGCGACCTCTCGCTCCACGACATGACGGATCGGATGATTCTGGCATTGCAAGGTGCCAACAGATGAAATTGGCGCCTTTTGCAGCTTATTTCGATCATTACGTCAACCCGGGACATCCTGGCTTGAGTTGGTAGACCGGCCTTCGGCCGAAACGGCACGGTCCCGTTTCGACTCAGACGGCAGAAAGGCAATCTGGCAAAATGACAGGTTATATTGCCCAGGGTCAACGCATATCCGCCATCCCGGACAATACGACAACGCCCTTGGACAGCATAATCATAATTCGCTGACCGCAATACCCTTACTTCATCAACAAACTTTTGATTAGATTCGGCTCGCATCTCCGACTTAGGCATACAGCTCGCACAGGGCTTTGGCGTTTGAGAATGACACGGGCCATTTTACCATAGAGAGCATGCTGGCAAACGCTACCTCAATTTTTTTATCTACTTCTGCAGCATTGCATTGCACATAGAGAGATTGTTTGGGCGGATCCTGCAATCGGTACATAGACCTGTGACAGGGCCGGACGTTGGAGTCATGATACGGACAATGGATGTCCATTTTTTTTATGTTATGGGAGGTTAACCAACCTGGTTTGGTTTTTTGGTGCAGGGAAAGGCAGTCAACGGTGCCCTGTAGAGTTTAGAACGAGTGTATATCACCAATGTTACCAAATCTTCGAAGTGGTCTAAAGATGTTCTGCACGCTTCCCTATCAGAAAGCTCTCGACGTGCCTCCTGATCGCCTCTGGTAGCGTTTTCCAGATAGGATGAACAGTTTGGGCCTTGGAGATACGGCAATAATGCAGGAAATGGTAAGGCACCAATCCTTGATTGTCTCAGCCACGCCCCACCCCCACTTGAATCAAGTTCAAGCCACATACGCCCGTGCCCCGCCAACGTCAGTTCCCCTAGTGTTGGGCTGCTTTCCTTCCATGTTTCGAGAAATGAAGTCATGAGGCTTCTGGTGTAGCTCGAAGCTCTCCAACGCCGTAGCAACAGCACCACGAGGCGTCTGTTCAATATGGCGACGTGAGTTATCGGTCCCTATGCCCAAAGAAATACAAAGTTTGCTGACTACTCATCGTGATTAGCATATCCAACATCCTGTCGCTGCCCTTTCGCAAATCCACCCAGCTCTCGCTCTCCTCGACGATACGACAGTACATCAACACCAAATATGACCAGCATCCGGACATGTTCCGCCAGGACCTCGAGGTCATCGATGTCCTGCGAAGAGATGCGGTCAACGTGAGGGAGCCGCACTCTAGCGGTATCAAGAAGCTTCAGGCATACGCGGGACAGCTGGCGTGGATCGGCGGCAAGTTTCCAATCGATGTACGTCGCCCCAAGGCGCTCATGATAGTAGAGATACTCTGGGTTACTGACATGGGTGGTGACTAGATCGGTGCCGAGTTTACGTGGTACCCAGCGCTGGGCTATAACACCGAACGACCGATGGTGCGAAACAACCTCAAGTACGAACTCATGAACATCCTCTACAACCTCGCGTCCCTCTACTCCCAGCTCGCAGTCGCGCAGTCTAGAACTGGCACAGAAGGCTCAAGACCGCCGCGGGATATTTTGCATCAGCATCCGGAGTGTTGGAGCATATACAGAAGGAGATCCTACCCGAATTGCGCATGTCTGACCCCCCCGAGGACATGGATGCCAACACTCTCGAGTCTCTCTCATATCTGCTTCTGGCGCAGTCGCAAGAGTGTTTCTGGCAAAAGGCTGTCATGGACGGGTACAAGGATGCTATTATCGCTCGACTGGCCGCTCGCGTGTCGGATCTCTACAATTTGGCGGGGGAGGCTGCGATGAAGAGCGAGGCGATCAGCTCGGCCTGGATACACCACATGAGCGCGAAGCACCATCACTTCGCCGGCGCTGCACAGTATCGCGCCGCCTGCGACTGCCTTGAGAAGAGGAAGTACGGTGAGGAAGTTGCTCGCCTGCAGGACGCTGTAGGCTGCGTCAACGAGGGCTTGAAGGAGAGCCGCGGCGGCTACCTTAATAAGGCAGTGCTCGACGATCTAAACGGTCTGAAGCGGAAGGTTGAGGAAGATTTGAAGCGAGCGGAGAAGGACAACGACGTTATCTACCTTCGTAAGTCGTGATTACCAAGGAAATTGGCAAGTGCTCAGACTGACCGTGCAAGAACCCGTCCCGCCAAAGTCGGAGCTTAAGATTCTCGATAGAGCCAATATGGCTGTCGCCAAGGTGCCTCCGCAGGTGGCCAACCCCTTCGACTACCTCGGAGACCAAGCCGAGTTTGGCCCGGCACTTTTCACGAGGCTTGTCCCATTCTCTGTCCATGCTGCCATCACCATCTACGAGCAACTGCGCGATCGTATAGTAAACGAGAACATTATCGGCCAGATGGAAACACAGACCGAAAAGCTACACGCCATGCTGAGCTCCATTAACCTTCCTGGTTCACTGCAGGCTCTTGAGAAGCCGCTCGGCCTGCCTCATAGCTTGGTGCATCACGCTGAAGAAATTCGTCAAGCGGATGCTATCGGCCGCATCCAGCGGGCTTTCTCGGATATCGACAAGCTGAGAACTGCCGATCTTGCAGTCTTCAACGAAGGCAAGGCAATTCTTGCAGCAGAGGAGGAGGAAGACAACCGAATGAGACGGAAGTACGGCACCGATAGGTGGTCAAGACCGGACAGTCGCAGCGACCCCCAGGGAAGCCTGTTCTGGGCCCAGGTGGCCGAGATTGAGGGTTATTTTGCGAGCAGTACGAGCAGCGATGCAGTCGTGCGGGAAAAGTACAGAGAAGTCCAAGACTTGCTCGAGATGCTGTCTGGGTCGGACCGGGCAATCATGGATTACGTACCTTCTTCCAGGCGAATGGACATCCCAGAGCCCCTGAAGCCGGTGATAGGAAGGCTTCGCGGCGCTTATAACGATGTCCTCCGACTCGAGTCCAAGAGAAGAAAGAAGGCAGAAGCGCTGCAGGAGAAGGCCAGAACGGACGACATCAAGCCGGATATTCTCAAAGAAGCAGCACGCCTCGAGAGGACATACCCGACAACCGCTATCGTCCCGGCACACTTTGAGGACTTCTTCGAAAAGCGTCTTGACAAGTTGTATGATGCTGAGATTGAGGCCATCGCGAAGGAAGAGGATGAGCAAGAGCGACTCATGACCGAAGTTCAAAGGATAAACCGGGAGTTCGAAAGTCAAAAGAGAAACCTGGCAAGTGGCAGCCGTGAGCGCGAGCAGGCACTGCAGAAGCTCGATAATGCCTACTACAAGTACAAGGAAATTGTCAACAATGTCGACGTTGGAAGAAAGTTCTACAACGACTTGAGTAAGGTGGTGGGCCAGAACTTTCGGGATCCGGTCAAAGCGTGGGCTGCAGAGCGGCGGATGGACGCCAAGAGCCTCGAGGAGTAAGCCTGCCTTCCATCGTGTGGGGTACTTGAGCTAACACTGTCTTAGGGAAGTTAGCATGCCGCCACTCAGTTCCCTCAACATCAACAGGTCGCCGGTTCACTCCCCAGCTGGCTCGAGCTACGACCCGCGATCTCAATCTTATTTCAACGCGAGCGTCGTTCCCGGCACAACACCGCAGCAACCCGCTACTCGGCATGAGGTGCACTCACCCGCCGAGGCTCACATCCAGTCATGGGCCGGCTCGACGGTCGAGCCTCAGCACCCGAGACCCGCGGCTGCCATGTCGGGGATGTGGCAAGCCGATATGGGCATCAAGTTCGGAGGCCAACCCGGCGCACCGGCACCTGCACCAGCACCAACCAGCGGACAGCCGCCGGCGCAGGGCACGGCGAACAAGCCACCACAGCCGCAGGGCGGTACATGGAACCCCAGCTCGGGTATTAAGTTCGGATAGGACACGGCACGGTTCCCGCCACCCAGACGGAGATAACAGGGGGTGTATTCTTTTCACTGCAAGAGTGTGAGCAAGTAGCTTGGCGTTGGTAGGTTTTTGTCGTGTCGCTAGATGTATCATAGCTTCGTTGCAAAGCACGCCATGGGTGATGAACCTGATATGAGCTCTGTTCTCCAGTATCTGTGGTAGAGTCATGATGACAGTGTTTGTGATCCGCCATATCCCAAGCCTCAAGAACCGATTCACGCTTGGATGATAACACCGGTTGTCCTCTAGTTACCACCCCTCCTGTAGGAAAAGAGCTGATAAGAGAAACCAGAGCAAAGTGACATAAATTCGGTAAATGAGAAGAAAGTTTAATGTGAAGTCTGCATATGCCAAGAGCGACGAGGATGATTGAAGGCAAACCCCTACTGTAACTATCAATCGTTGCCATCACACGATTGTTATTTCTCAGGGTAACACCCCTTCGGTTCGTTCCCGACTTCTGTTGTGTTTATCGTCTCCAAGTTGCCAACGAATCCACGCCAAGAGGCGAGGAATGGAAGTGTCCGAGGCATTTGACATGCCCCTCATACCGTGCCTTAGGCCAAGATGACCAGCCACAACTTAAAAGCACAATCTAAACTAATGTTTTGACAATAATTCCAACTGTTTTGAGGGAAATCGGTATGAAATGTGTTACGGGCATGGCCACGAACAGAACTATGGAAATCAGAATGAAATGGACGTGTATAACTCGGTGGATTGGGCCAACCAGACGCAAAAGATTCACAAGAATCTCCCCCGTGAATGGTCCGCGGGCTAACGACTGCAATAGGGGTGCTCCACGGGACTCCCTAGTATACACAAACAGATACGCATCTGGAACACAATCACAGCAGCCCAAAACCTTGACAGCAGTAGCTACTGGTCAAAATCAACGAACGAGGTCCAGCTAGAATGTCCGTGATGAAACGACCGTGTTTGCCGCTTGCTCATTTCAGTGCTTGTCAATATCCTCCTTCTCATCCGAAATAGCTTTCTCCTCATCAACGGCCCGAGGACCATCAAAGATACAGGCGATGTCTTCCAGTGACGGGCCCTTGGTCTCTGGAAAGACCAGGAACACGCCGATCCACTCCACCACGATCCATGCGATAAAAATGGTGTAAAAGCGCCATTGGATATTTTCCAAACCGACAGGCACCGCGAAGGTTGAGAGAATCATGAAACAGCTTTGGACGAAGTAGAAAAACGCCAAACCGCGAGTGCGTAGATGATACGGCAGGATCTCGGGGATATAAAGTCCAAGGTTTCCGTTGAAGCCAAAGTTGTACGCCGGAGAGAAGAGGTACAGGAAGACAACAACTGTGTAGCCAGCGGCTTTGTTTGAGTCGTCTTTCGCAAACATGGCGCTGCCGGCGGTGATGGAGATGACGATCAACCACATGGCGACCAAGGAATATAAGAACATGGTCCGGCGACCGAGCTTCTGAGGCAAGGTTGCAAAGTAGATGGCGGAAAACCAGGACACCATCTGGTTTGTGGCATTGATAAGCGTCTGCTGAAGATCGGTACGAAGGCCAACCGATGTGAGAATTGGCGATAGGTAGTAGGAAACGAACGCGTTGCCTGACATCTGTGAGCAGATCGCCGCCCAGACCAGGATGGCAACGCGCTTCCGATTCCCAGGAGTACCGACAAACTCCTTGGCAGTGCTGAGTATATTTGTGCCTGCTGCCTCCTTCTCGTCTTCAATGGCGGAGATGATCTCCTGGTATTCGAAGCAGACCACAGGGTCGTTTTCGTTACCTTCGCCATGGTACTTGACGAGCATGGCCAGAGCCTCCTCTTTCCGACCCCTGCTGACAAGCCACCTGGGAGACTCGGGAACGAAAGCGAGGAAGATAAGTTGAATCAAATTGGGCAGAGCCTGTAGAGTCGATGGAATCCTCCAAGAGGCCTCGCCATTGATGCGGAACGTCCCGAACGTTGTCCACCCAGCCGTAATCGAACCAAAGGAGTAGAAAGTCAGGAATAGGGCTGTCGCGGTGGCACGATGAGAGGGATGAGCGATCTCGGTAATCCAAGGGGCACCGACACCGGCGACGATAATGCTGCCTGAGCCGATGATGAGGCGCGCGATGACGAACATGGGCATATTGACGGCACCACCTTGGAGAGCAGCGCCTAGTATGGTCACCGCGGCACCGAGACCAAGGCCGACGCGGCGGCCCCAGCGATCGGCCACGGGGGAAATAAAGAAGACGCCGACGATGCCGCCCAGAGGGTAAGCCGCGTTGAAGATCCCGAGGATCGAACCGGTGGGAGTGCCGAAGTAGTTGCGCCAATGGGAGACTGACTGTAAGCCGTTCATCATGGAGCCGTCAAAGCTGCAGGCAGGGATGTTTGTCAGCGAGCTCATTCCCGTAGAGAACTTGGCGGGCGAAGATCGGGCTTACCCCTGGGAGAAGATGGAGAGAAGCGGTATCAAGAGCCACAAGTTTAGTGCGCGAAGGTTCTTATGCCTCCACCAATGCTTGGTATCGAGGGTCGACTGGGGAGCTGGCGGCAGAGCAGCAACATCCGCCGTCGCCGTTGCGACCTTTGAAGACGCGGCATGATTTCTCAGACCCATGATGAAAGCCGAACTTGGCAGAGGAGTACCGGATCTTGGTTTGGATCTAGTATGAGATGACAAAAGACCGCTTGTAGCAACTCAAGTGACGATAAGGAGGAAGTGCTTTAGTCTGCCCATGGCCGAGGTTGGCGAAAATCATCAGCGGCTTTGACGTCTTTAAAGCAACCCACCTTCGGAGGTCTCGCGGTGAAAGATCCCCAGACCACGGCCACATCGCGCACCAAAACCCCGGCGCGTGGTTCCAGCTGCTATGCACCTCCCCTCCCTCTGGGCTCGCCCAGCCCCCTGGCGTCGATCTGGACCTTGTGGTATATTTCCCCAGAAAATCGTTAGCGTTTGTTGTTTCCTGTACGAGTAAGATAGTATCCACAATTACGCGTATCCAATCGTGGGTTATCGGGGTAAGAAACCCCGAGAGCAGCGTTTCGGAGAGCACAGGTATAACTTAACCCGACGTCCACTGCCCGAAAGGCTTTTCGAGGCAGCCGACCTGGTACACCCTCGTACGGCCTACATCCGCCTCGTCCTTCTTGAGCTCTCCTTCCCACGTTGATACGATAATATCTTCATTTTACGCCTCCTTAATAGACCCGCATGACCCAGTCCCCGCCCGATGGAGACGAGCAGTCCCATGTCACCCGCAGCCCAGTCGCGGGGCGGACCGGACGCCGAACGTAGTATGCCACTCTTTCCATCAGCGGGATTCTTCTGCACGGGAATGTCTTGTGATACACCCGGATATTTACCACCGCTCCAACGGTCAGGATCACAAGGGAGGGTTGCGGGCCTCGGAACAGCAGATGGCGACGAAGTATTCGAGGGGTCGAAAAGTCGCTAACACCGCCGACAGCTGCGGCAACTCCTTCGGTTAGAGTCCCAAACCAGTCGCCTAGGCAAGTTGCGTACGTCTCTCCCAGCCGAGCTCGGGTGCCGTTGTCGAGAGACCCCGAGACACATGCTAATCCGAGCCTGCGTCGTGTAGTTGTGATCGCTGCAAGCGGCGCAAGGCCAAGTGCGACCGCCATCTGCCCGAGTGCCATCGGTGCAAGGCAGCTGGGGTGCGATGCGGATACGCGAGTCGCCGACGTCCGGGCTTCCCTTCGGGCCAAAGGTTGATCCTCGAGGCCAAAATCGGTCCGTGTGTCCTCGCAAATAGGCCACAGAGTAGGCTCTTCGTCTCATCAGCTAACCAAGTAAAAAACCAGATCAGCTAGAAGCGGAATTGGCAAGACTCAGGGGAGCCCAGCCCACTGAGTCCAGGGTCTTGTTCCCTGCAGTTGAACAGGCAACAAATGCTGAACCTGAGAGCGCCCCTGTCATCGGCAGCGAGGCGGTCGACGATTCGCCGCCATCAGCACGAGCAATTTCAGCCCTTGACCCGAGTCCCACCAGCACATTTACTCGGACCAGACGCATCAGGGAGCGGAAGCCTCCTACTGACATGGTGTTCTCGCTGTCAGCGCTGTACTTCCGCCACATTCACACCTGGCTCCCGTTCCTGGATACGCGGCACATCGTTGCCGACTTTGGGGCATCCGACGAACCATCATTGGTCTCGTATGCACTGTTCGGCGCTTCGTTACAGTATTCTTGTGATCCCCGTCTTGATCGGGAGACACGGGACTCGTTCTGGAAATACTCCAAGCGAAGCATTCTAGTAGAGGCTCTGGAGGAGCCGTCTTACGGAGCACTCCAAGCTCTGACTGTGCTGCTGCTCGACCTTTCCGGCATGACCCATGGCCCTCAGGTATGGGGAATCCTAGCTGTTGCAACCAAGCTTTCGCTACAACTCGAGAGCGCTACCGGTCGAGCCCTGAGGATGACCACGGGGCCGGACCAGACGATCAGACCTGAGAAAAACACCATACGGAGACTGTTCTGGGCAATCTATGCACTAGACTGTTACATATCCATAACCACGCGCCAGGTCTCAGAGCTCACCGACCATCATGTTCAATGCTTGCTGCCCACTAGGGATGGCATATGGCTGGAGAACTCTGCTGTAGGCTCGAGGCCCTCCGGTCATAGCCCTCCTTTACTGACGACTTTCTCTGGCTCTTCGCCAGTGACGCCGCACCTGGTTTTCAGCTACCAGATGAAGTTGCTTGACATCTCTAGGCGACTGCATTGCCTTTACGGCGAGTATTGTTCCTTCACAAACGAAGGAATAACCTCGTCGCATCGCTGGCTACAATCTGTCATGGTCTGTTCCGCTGAACTCATCGCTTGGTACAAAGATTTACCGCCCACCCTGCGTCTAGAACCGAATAAACAGCGCTCGAACAGCGTATCTCGGACATTGCCCATAATTGTGATGCTCAACAGCTACTATCACGCTCTCACAATCTATTTGCACGGCTTGGTCGACGTCTCGCACCACCAAGGCATGGACTACCAACTTTCTGACGTGAGAAAGGATAGTATGGCAAGCTGTACCAGCAGTGTCGAAGTTCTGGCCAGCATCTCAAGCCGGTATGTGAGTACTTTGGCAGACAAGTTGGGGTGGCCGCTCGCATGGTCGATCTGGGTTGCGGCTCGCTACTGCCTTGTCGCGCAGTACTTTGGCCGTCCATTGCCTGCCGAACGTTTTGATCGGCTGACCAAAGGTCTCGAGGCTATGAGCAAGTACTGGCAAATCAGCGGGCATTATCTGCGTTTGTTGCGTCTTGCTGACGACGAAATTGGGGAGGTCGGGACACCGGAGCAGGGCGCCGCCATCCCTCGCGTCCTAGATTCAATGGTGGACTGGCGTATTGCTTCTTGTGACCTCGAAGACCAGGCTAGGGTAGACCCAATACTGCCCTGCACACCGCTTGACATGGACGACGAGAGTATGAGAGGGTTTGGCATGGATTTGTTGATGCAGTGTTCGGGCTTGGAACCTGTCCCCGGGACGACCACATCAGGGACGATACCGGAGCACACGAGTGGTGATTGGTATTCAGTGCCTCTCGTAAACCCCGAATTTTACTAGAAAGCTGCTTCAAAACCTTGGGTAGAGCTCGCGCACTGCTTATAGATCAAGATGACGTTGAGGGGAGTTTGAAGTCATGTATTGCCACCACATTTTATCGTAACTGATCCAAGATTGAAACGTGACCCCCGTGCTCTGTTGCTCATGATCATACGTAGGATGTCTATAACTAGATTCTCATGATTCAGTCGACCGGTCAAGAGTTGCACAACCACTTTCAGCTTCAGCCAATTTCGACGTTTCCCACCTCAAGGCTTCTGATGGCCGTACCTTAGCCTCTGTCCACCGTTAATGTGATGCTGTTTGCTGTATCCATGAGACGCAACTCGTGTCCTGGAAGGTGTACCAACACGGGGATGACTATGTGTCGTGGCATCTCAAATTTGAGCGAAACGGTAGTTTGCTTGAGACCATCGTAGTCCCACGACACATGCGCAACTCCAATGCCCGCGCCAGCTGGCATGTTGAATGGACAACTTGCTGCGAAATGGCGATAGAGCTCCAACCTGGGCTTGAAAGAAATGGCCGACCAACCATGATCGGCAGGCCGAATTCCAGCTATCTCTACCATGAAGTCGTAGATCGGAGCACAGCCCCAAGCGTGGCAGTCGGAGCGTTGTGAGACATCATCCTCCTCCCATGTCGTGACTCCCAAAGCGATTTGTGCGTGCCACGGGGCCCAGAAGCGGTGGAAATTGTCATTGTAGACCGTGCCGCCCGCAAGGCTCAGAGCGCGAAGCGTGTAGAACGACATTGAGATGGACGCAGAAACAAGGCGTTGCGGCGACTCTGGGTCCAAAGCCTTCCGCATGAGCTCCTGCGCCTCTGTGCCACGAATGGCACCACTCAACACGCCCCAAGCCTGGTTCTGGAGGCTGTAGTCCTTGGTTCTGTCGGCCCCGGACGCCAGACTATCCGCGAAGAACTCGCCGTCGAAGCAGTGCTTACGCAGAGCATGGACAACTTCGTCCGCCCGGTGGAGGTACTCCTCTGCTAAGCCTCGTCGACCCAGGGCAGTCACCAGTGTTGCCGCATGCCTGAGAGTGTACGCGTACAGATGATTGGTATAGGTCGAAATCCTGGTCTTGACAACCAGCGAGGGAATGCCGTAGGGCTTCCATTCCTCTGCCCAATCTGTGAAGTTCCAGATGCCGGGGATGAAGTCGCTCACGACCAAGCCAAGCGAACCAATTCGATCTTGGAAATAGCCAAGGACGGCGTCGACGATGGGCGCAAACTGGGATATGAACTTGACATCCGAAAAATGCTCCAAATGGTCGTTGACCATGCAGATCCAGAACAAGGAGAAGTTGGGGATGATCTGCCGTCCATGCGAAGGAGCACGACTTGCTGTCAGGCCAATCTGGGGCTGAAAAGAGTTGTAGAGCTGGAGAATCGCTTGCCGAGCAAGACGGTCGTCGCCCGACAGCCGGTAAGTAAAGAGAATTGAGCTTCTCGTATCCATGGCATACTGCAATTGCTCATAAAAAGGACAGTCCTCGTAACAGTCGTGCATGCAATTCAGAAGGGTCCTGATACTGGTGTTCCAGAGACGGTTGTCTGAATCCGACAAAGCCAACGCGGCTTTGATGTCGAGTGGATAGGTGACCTTCTCGATATCAAAGCCCTTGAGAACAAGGCTCGCGGAGCCAACGAGAATGCTCACACGGAGAAAGCGGAAGGTCCTGAAGTGAAAAGGAGCGTAGACCTCTTCGCCTTCCTCCAGATTCCACATTTGTCCCTTCAAGTCCGATCCGCTGAAATGGTATGTGTCGGAAGGACCATAGATAGCTTTGGTTGTGTCTCGGCGGTTGCCTTTTCGCCGTAGATAAGGCACAAGTGTAGGCGGGTCCTCGTAGCTCTCTGAGTAGACCACCTTCAGCACACTTCCCGTCGTATCAGGTTTCTCGAAACGAAAGCGAAGAAAACCAGTTGTGTGATGCTCGACCTCAAGATCAAAATGATGTTGACTATGAGCTGGTAGCCGTAGCGGCGGGCGGGTATGGTTGGTCCCCGAGTTCAGCAGCGTGGCGGACCACGTAGTTTCTTCAATTGGACTCTGCAAGTTATGAATGCCGTAAAACTCGCACTTTTCTCGCTTCATGGGAGGTATCATGCGAGGAGACAGGTTCCAAGGCGGCGCATTTCCTGTTGATACTTGAAACTCGTGCAGCTTGGCAGCCGTCCATGACCATGCCTTGTCGTTTCCGGCTACAACGTGTTCGTAGATGTGAAGAAAATCGTCTTCTGGTTCGTCTGTTCGCAGTACCGCGGTAGGATCGATAGCAGTCTCCCAGATCGTGCTACTGCCCACCAGCCCGGACCATCGACCATGGTCGCTTGGGACAACGACCCTCAGCCCCCCAACAGGCAGACGAGGAAATGATGTGCCGTATTTTGTGCCATGGAAAAAGCGCAAGACTATTATAAGCACTTTATTCAAGCCTTGAGTGAGGTACGGAGCGATGTCAACCTCATCATAGAACCAGAGTGCAGAATCTCCTTTGACAGGGCCAAAGCTGACCAAACGGCGATTCACGTAGAGTTTGTACCGGGTGTCTGCCGTGACATGAATTTTGAGAGAAGAAGGGACCTCTGCAAGCGTATCGATGGTGAAAGATCGCCGAAAGTGAACGAACAAACCAGCCGTGTCAGCCTTTTCCTCTGAGAAAGAGGGATGCCACATCCAGCTCGAGTCGACTTGATGTCCTGCAGCCATGATTGTGAGGGGATTGTGCTAGAAGCATGAAAAAAAGACCAGGTGGGATTCCTGGAGAATGAAGCCTATCCTGAGATGAAACTTTCAAGAATATGAAGCAAGTTTAGATCCAAGAATGTTATTGAATCCAGCGGTTGTGCAGGCGTGCCAGAGCGAACAATATCGATGGAGTTGCGGGTGCTGCGGAAGTAGCAAAACAATGAAACTCCCATAGCCTCAGATCCACTCCGGCCGGTTATTGCATCGCGTTTTTCCCCCGAAAGATAACGCGAAATTGAGTCGGAATGGCAATGCTTTCGGGTTCTGCAAGACAACCAAAAATCATGACCAGTCCGACCCGGACATTTGCCCCGAAAGCTTACAGCGGTATATGTTAGCCCGACGTGCCAAGCAAGAGCCCCACCAGGTCCGCAGTAGTGTGGATGTACATCCGAGTTGGCCGGCAGAGGGACGTCAACCTCAGAACGATTGCCGGGAGCATGGGTTCATGGAGTAGCAAGGGACTACGTACTCCGCACTGCAGCCTGCCCACAACCCTAGATGATCAGCCATCTTAGTTGATCCTCTCCACAACCGTGGAGATGGAGAAGTTAGGGTAAGATTCGGTAACTAAAAGGAGCAAACGAGAGCAAGCATCGGCGACCAAGACAAGAGAACTTAAAAGGGAGCATGAGAAAAGGCTGGTAAATAAGAAGCCTCTGCTTCGCACGTTTACCAACAGACTTTTCCCAGACACTACTGCAAGACTCCTGAGGTCTCATTCTTCAGACACTGCCTGAATCTTCACTTGTACATACACAGCCATCTCGGTCTGTAATTGTCAGGATGGTCTATCGTCGCTACGTCCTAGCCCTTGGGGCAAGCATCGCTGCGGCCACCTCGCCCGCTTACCCGGTCCCTGAACATCAGCCAGCCAATGCAGTGGCCCTGGACTCTGCACCTGTTGGAATCTCGTAAGCCGACTCCTATCTCTTTGAAACAATACCGACAAGTGGGCCATTGGAGATAGCTAACAATCCCTTCAGATTTGAGTTCTTCATGTGGCCTTCTTACATGAAAAACATCACGCCGTCTCTACAGTGCATCGAGCACTTCAACAGACTTTACGGACAGAAGACGCCCATTCGTATTGGCGGGACTACTCAGGATAGAGCAACATACGATCCCGAATTTGATGGATATGTTTCTTACCATGTCGATGACCCTCTTGAGGCTCCTATGGAACTGGTCTTCGGCCCAAAATTCTTCGATCTCATCTGTAAGGCTCTCATCCTATTAATCACTGCTCGCGCGTGATTTTATTAACTAAGCTCCTGCCAACAGCCGAGATGGGCGCCCAGACAATCATAGGTTAGTTTGGAGTGTTTTAATTTATAGGAGTTCGTTGGCTTAATCCATCCACCCAGGATTCAATCGCGGCCTCAACAACCGTTCCAATACCTTTGAGGCTATCCTGGAGCTGAAAAAAAGAGCTCTTCAATACCTCGAATCCATTGAACTCGGAAATGAGCCTGACCGTAAGTTCCGATACGTATTCTCAAGTACACAAGCCAGCATCTGATTCGGAGCTTAGTGTACTTCGATAGGTGGCAGTACCCGGTTGCCACAGCTCCTTGGAATGAAACCCAGGAGGGTGCAGACGCTGCAGACTGGGCTCAGGATTTCGCCAACGTATGGAAAGACCCGCTCCCAATTCTAGCCGCTGGAGGCTACGCCCTTCCTTACCCACTTTACGAGTCTTGGCCAAACCTGCCATTCCTCATTGCCGAGTCTTACAACCAGTCGGTCAAGGCGGCCACCAAGTTCTACAATAGTCACCTTTACGCCTACAGTGACGCATCTGAAAACACACTTGGATTTGAGATGCAGCATACTAGGACTGTTGATGATCTCAACCTTCTCCCACTTGCTGAAGCTCTGGCAGACGGAAAGCCGTACATAATCGGTAAGCATATCCGACAGCAAGCATTCGTGACCGTCTTTATGGAAAACTAGACTCTTAGGGCAAAGACTGATCCGACGTGTTTTACATTAGGAGAAACCGGTTTCCACGGCTTAGATTATGAAATGGACGCCATGTTCGGCGGCGCCATACAGATCGTTGACAAGGCCCTTCGAGCTCTGTCCATGGGCGTCAAGCGCCTGTACTACCACCAAGGTACCATCAATCAAGGTAAGATGTGTCTTCTATCTGGTGCTACTTGAAACTGACTTTCTAATCTCATCAGCATACTTCAACTGGTGGCAGGATAATCAGGTCAGCGCCCCTTTCTACGGCGGATACGTAGCAGCCTCGCAATTGCCGATGGAGACCACATCGTAGCCAGCGATGAGGGGACCGACCAGTACGGACAATATGTCGTCTATAAGGATGGGAAGCCAATCAAGACCATTCTGGTCAATACGGATCATTATTCTGGCCAGGGAAGCCGGAACGCCACCGAATTCACCTTGACCGAGCTTCATACTGTCAATGTCAAGGCTATCCGTATGACTGCCCCATCCAGCGACACAATGACAACATTGGACCAAACAAACCCGTCTCTGGGGCCGAGTATTGGAGGTATATATTTGACACACAATTTCTTCTGCTATTTTTTGTGCCTAACTAGTTTCTTCAGGTCAACACTTCGCGAACGATGACTGCTCTATGCAAGGCGAGCCCGTAATTGAAGAATACAAAGTCAAGGATGGCCAATTAAAGATTGAGGTCGGGGCGTCTGAGGTTTTGATCTTGTATCTCAGCTGATGTAAGGTCCGAACGGTGCCACATAGCTCATACCTGTTGTAACGCATATTGTCGCCTTCAGTACGCCAGATAAGGAACGAAATCGCCAGTCACACTGCAGTATTCTTGTAAATTGGGCCGCCCTCGAACCGCGTTGGGCAACAGATCTAAAGTTACCTTTCCAGTGTCATTATGAACTTCTGTGCTTATTCAAGAAAGCTCCGTTGGGAAACCGTGAGGCCATAACGACCCTATACCAAGAAAGTTTCCAAACCTTAGCTGCCTGAGATCTCCGAGGTCAAGGTTAGAGAAACACAAGTATCACAGTGTTGAGGTTGCAATTCGCTTCCAGTGACTACCCGTTCACAGGGCACAATGGATCATCTGGTCACAAGCTGCTGGTAGCTGTTGGATTTTGTAATTCGAATCAGAAACGATCTGGCTTTGTACCACTGCTCGCGTGTCAAATAACATGATTGTCATGCATCGCCAGCTGCCCAAGGCAAAGAAAGCTAAAAGAAAATAAGGCTGCTGAATTACAGGCCGCCCAAATTACTTACAAGGTACCTTTCGAATATCGACTCGTTATGGAGCAAGCCAGAGAGTGGCCGTTCAAAACCCATGGTTACGGCAAACATTTCGAAGGCTTTCTCAAGCACCAGTAGTATTCAACTTCAGGCAAACAACCTTTTTAGACTTTTGGAATAACAAGCCATCAACAGCGCTGTGGCGCGGCGGTGGCTCAGCAATTCATAGCTAATATAAGCAGTAAATTATACTAATTAGTAGTTAATTTAATTACTAAGTTATTTACTACTTG
>JAIMZG010002308.1:0-12343 GCA_020466075.1 Colletotrichum coccodes
CACACACACAACACACCACACCCACACCCACACGCAAACAAGCAAACGCAGCCGGGACGCAACTTTGGATGCCGCTACCCTGCCGTCGGGGCCGACTTGGCTCGCGCCCTTGGTGTCTCTTGGCAGGAGCCTGGCACGCATGGCACGCCTGGCAGGGGAGCATAACGTCACTTGGCACTGGCTGATCGCCCTTGGTCGAACTCTTGGTCCAATCCAGCGACGCGGGACGGTCGCATGCCGGTGCAAACAAGACTTGAGGCGCTGTTTTCTTGGCTCACCCGCGTCCGCCCAACACCCAACGCCGCCGGTGTAAGCGGCGCTGCTCGCTCTGGCGCCGGGCACGAGGGGGGACGAGAACTGATGCATGAGAAACTCCTGCGGGTGTGTTGCAATGCGGAATCTTGCGGGAGTCTCTTTCGGTCCCAGCCCGTCGGTCGGGCGTGTTATAGTTCATTATCGCCGGTGCAACGTTCAAATAGTCGACGTAGTGTGTACCATAGTCCGAGCGAGTGCGGCACGATGGCCGTGCTGGCCTGTCATGGTTGCCCTTGAGCCACGAGCAGTCATCTGAAGTTTAGCGCAGGTCATCCCAGTTCTCCGAGGGGCCAGCTGAGCGATTCTGAGATTTAGCCTTTGTATCAGAGCTTTTTCCGTTGCTTCGGTTTTCCGTCATTTGGGCTTGGCTGGCGGGCTCTTCTCTTGCACGCTGATAATGAAATCGGTCCCTCTCAACATCGGTCACTCACTTACGCTCTGAAACCCCCCCCTCCTCTCTCTATCTCCCTATTTCCCTTTTCAGTATACCGAAGAGCGGAGGGTAACGCATGCTTTGCATATCGGAGTGGATAGGCAACCCCATGCAGTGCGGTGACACTACGCGAGAAAGACGACGAGCCCTGAGAAGGCAGAAGGGGCGCTTCGGCCGGTATGGACTGGCGAGAAAGACGGAGAACTGACCGGGCCCAGCCCTCGAGTCGGACCCAGTCTTCTCTCCTCCCTCTTCCCCAACTACCCCAAACCCGCCGGCGCGTGGTGGCCATGGCCGCATACGGTCAAGCTGCCGCCCACTTCGCGACGCTGTCGGTCGCCTCCTGCTCCCCACGCATCTCCATGTTCATCCCCATACCGCCATCCCCGGCCATCCTTGCTTAGTTTCCTACCAGGGGCACCATCCGTCCGTGGCTCCCCTCGTAAAATTTCACGATGGTGGATCGGAAGTTGAGCGATTGGCCAAGCCGGCGGCGTCTCCCCCCCGGCTGCCCGTCCCAACGACCCTTTTCCCACGGGGTGGTCGTCGCATTGGCCGCTGGGTGTCATCTCTCTGAAGCGGGGGAGGGACGCGGAGATGGGATCTAGGGTGACTGGGTGTCTGTATCTCCGAGAGCCCAGGTCCAAGTATTAATACGACTCGTTCCTCGCCCTCTCGTTGTTGTTCGTGTTCCTCAACCGCCGTGTTCACACCTCCAAGCCCTCACATCCCTCTTGTCTCCTCAGCAGCCCGCTATCGAACATTTCCCCCGTGCGAGCGTATACCATCCGTCAAAATGGCAGGTGGCGGCGTCAAGAAGCCCATCAACATCTTCAAGCTCGGAGAGCTGGGTGAGCCCAAGGGCGTCTTCAACTGGCGGCTATGGTTCGCCGTCATCTCCTTCGGCCTCATGGGCGCGGCCCGCGGTGTCGATGAGGGTCTCATCTCTGGCGCCTTCAGCTCCAAGGACTTCCAAAAGTTCATCCACTACGAAACCTACAGCGAGTCCGAACGCACCAACATCAAGGCCAACGTCTCTGCCATGGTTCAGCTGGGTTCCGTCGCCGGCGCTCTCTTGTAAGCTCGCTCTTCGTCCACCCCACGTCTGATACGTTGGCTCACCAGGTATAATCTAGTGCTTTCGTCATCTGCGATAAGATCGGCCGCATTTGGGCCACTCGCCAGCTCTGCATCGTCTGGATAATCGGTATCGCCATCTTCATGGCCAACAACGGATCTCTCGGCGCCGTCTATGCCGGCCGTTTCATCGCCGGTCTCGGTGTCGGTCAGACTCCCGTCGTCGCCCCCGTCTACCTCGCCGAGATCGCCCCGGCCTCCATCCGCGGACTGTGCACTTGCGTCTTCACCGGTTTCGTCTACCTTGGTATTGTGCTTGCCTACTTCACAAACTACGGCTGCCAGATCCACCTCGGTGACACCACCCACAACCGCTGGCTCGTGCCCACCTCGCTCCACATCATGTTCGCCGGCATCATCTTCATCTTGACCTTCTTCCAGTATGAGTCCCCCCGCTTCCTCGTCAAGCAGGGCAAGATCGACCAAGCTACTGAGACGATGGCCCACCTCCGTCACCTCCCCGTCGACCATGAGTACGTCACCCGCGAGATCTACAACATCCAGCATGCCCACCACGAGGAGCTCGAGGCTTCCAAGGGAGCCACCTGGTTCGGCAAGGTCAAGGAGCTGTTCCTGGTCCCTAGCAACCTGTACCGCCTTTACCTCTCCACCATGGTGCAGTTCCTCTCCCAGTGGTCCGGCGCCGGTTCCATCACCCTTTACGCCCCTGATTTGTTCAAGATCCTCGGCATCGAGGGCCAGAACGAGTCTCTTCTCATCACCGCCGTCTTTGGTGTTGTCAAGCTCACCGCCGCCGTCCTTTGCGCTCTGTTCCTCGTCGATGTCATCGGTCGCAAGCGCGCTCTGCTCACGGGTATCACCCTGCAGGCTATTGCCATGATCTACGTTGCCGCCTTCCTGACTCACGTCCCCTTGCTCGGAGTCGACGACTCCTTCAAGCTGCCCGACAACCTGGTCGGCGTCAGCAAGGGCGCCATCGGCATGATCTACGTCTCTGGCTTCGGATGGGCCCTGGGCTGGAACTCCATGCAGTATCTCCTCACTGCCGAGCTCTTCCCTCTCCGCGTCCGCGCTCTCGCTACCTCGTGGGCCATGACTCTTCACTTCGCCAACCAGTACGGTAACAGCCGTGCCGTTCCCAACATGCTTGCGTCCACCAAGGTTGGCGGCATCTCCCCCATGGGTACCTTCTGGTCGTTTGCCGCCATCACCCTCATCGGCGGTGCCTGGGTCTGGTTCTTCGTGCCCGAGACTTCCGGCCGCGCTCTCGAGAGCATGGACCGCCTGTTCGAGCTTCCCTGGTACAGAATTGGTCTGTACGGTAACCAGGACGCCGAGGAGAGAGACGTTGTCTACAACGAGAAGCAGGAGGCTGCTGAGGCTGTCCAAGGGAATGCCGAGCATGCGGAGAAGAGGAACGCCCAGGTTTAGGATAGTGCACCGAAGAAGATGCTGGAGACATCTAACGGCTGAAAAGGGCATATAATGAACGCAATATACCCAATAACGATTTGATTTTAATTCTACCTCTAATGGTTCATTCTTTGGCGCCATGCCCTTGTCTGTGATTGATTGTTGTCATTACTTGGTCTGCTAATTACCAAGTCTCATGGTTCGTAATACCCTCAGCATCTAATCTATCATTCGGGGACGCAAGCTTTACCAAATGTCCTATACGAAGTCTCCAGGTGATTTGGCGAAGCATACCCTGCTTTTAAATCGGCCCCAAACTCCTACGTCTGCGATGATGTCGACGGTTTCTCGCTTGTCCCACTGCCCTAGAGGCCGCCATCGTGTATTACTGATCTCTGAGTCCGGTTTGCTTCTTCAGACACTTCGACCTCAGCAAGCATCTAGACCGAAGGCATGCCCGTCATAGAATTGCAAGCTACATTCCCCCTTGAGACCTACCCATATCCCTTCAGCTATAGCCGGACAGGATTGTTTGATCAAATGGTTCCAGACTTAGGGAACACTCACGAAGGACAAACCTCAACTAACGGGAGGTGTTGCCCTTTCATTCGGAATCCACACCATCCTCATTTGTGCATCGGACTTTGGCTTCGTTATAGAGACCAAAATGCCCAAAACCGCAACGCGAAATGTTTAGAAAATCGAGCCCCCACATCAAAACGCGGAGGTTAGCATCACAGAATGCCCCTACACGTCCGCGCGTTCGTTCCTTGGAAGTTTAGTGTACTATCTGACTGTTGCATGCGAGAGACAACGACACCGAAGAAGGTGATCCACCCAAAGGCTACGAACTGTCGTATTTGATACGCCAGGAACACACGGAGATATGAAATAGTGTCTGGACAGGAACACTGGAAACCACAATAGCTACGTTTGGATACGTTGGCTTAGATACAATCTCAGTCTCTCATTTGATTGTTGGAATCCCGAAGTCCGACATTGCGTACTATGCAGTAGCCTTCGCCCGGTTCCTTGCTCACATTGATCAAGAGAACCAGACACTGGGGTGCACCATGGTAAATGACTTATCTGTCGTATTTCCGGTGCACAATCTGACTCAGGTGACGGAAATACGGAAATGCCTCAGCAGGCGGCCTCTCGGCCGGCTTTTCCTGCCTAATACAAACCAAGCAAGTTGAAACTCCATCCGAAAGTCTTCCACAAAGTTGCGGGGGGCAGCATGTAGGAGCCCAAGGTTTTGTTAAATGGCGACCCTGCAAGTTTCCGAACTGTGAGGGCGGCCGACGGCGTAGGCGGGCACTGGCGGTCTCTCAAGCTGGGTTTCAGATTTGCAGCTATGTATGTTGAAAACTTGAATGGTGGGGAAAACTTCTTTGCAGACTGCCATCACCAAGTCAACGCTTTTCATCCGTCTGTTGGGAGGTAGGAGCCTGGGACGTGATACGGAGACAGCTGGGCCTAGATCTCGACTGGGGGTTGCGACGTCATCCCGCTGCCAAGTGGGCCCGTGCGGGACGAGAAGTGGAAGTTGGACACCGGGATTCGGCGGTTTGGTGGGGCTCGGCGCCGGTGTTGCTGCCTCCGTACGACCCGACATGCTGAACGATACGACGCAGAACCAGTCCGTTTCCCTATCACCTAAAATCGTGTTGACTGGGAACTCTGCATACTATGTTGAACAAGGTGGTCAGACAGTATAGCACGAGATGGAAGATTCAAGTATGTAAATTCCCCAATTCGCATCATCGATGTTCAACTTCCTTCTTCTACGCAGGTAACGACCAGATTAAGGAATTACAAAGGAGCCCCGAAGAGTTTCAAACCGGACCTATGTCGCTGGTTACGGTAGGAAACCATGCGTATTTGCATTACTACTTTCTACACACTGTAATGCCCATATCAGGTCTTTAGCATTTTCATCAACCGGAGAGTCACTGACCAGGAAGCAAGCTTATTGAGACTCTAAATTAGTCTGATTACATTTGAGTTTTGTAGAGTGTTGATTTAATATAACTATCCAAGGAAAGAAGCCATTGGTTTTGGAGATAGGAGCATTTAGAATCACGACGGGCGCCGGGATGCATCCTAGGGCCGAACCGCCGTACAAGACAGTTCGACTTGGTGGAGCTGGCCGGGTTCACCTCAACATCTCCTCTCGAGCCCATTGCTCGTCGCTGTGCCCACGGACAGCTTTCAGGTACTTGTTGAAGGCAGCCGAGGTCTTCATCACCTGGCTGAGGTGCTCCCAATCCAATCTCTCGTTGCGATGCTTCGCCAGCTGTCGGGAGGTGAGCAAAGCGTTCCTGATCTGTCGCCCGTTCATTTCTTCCAGTGCGAGCTGGTCGAGCCGCTTTTCCAGCTCGGGCATGTTCGCGTCTCGTCGTTTGACTCCTCAATCATATCGAAAAAGTTTCGCCATATGGCTTTCCGTGACTTTTTCGTCAAGTTGTCGTAGTGAATCGCCACTTGGATGCGCGACTTGAACGCCTCGTCGAAAGTGCCCACTCGGTTCGAGGTAAGAATGAGAATCCCTTCGTAGTACTCAAGTATGCGCAAGAACACTAAACGCCACGTCAGTGGGGGTGATGCAGTCGACAACCACCAAAGACCTCCGCTGGCTACCTACCTGAGACGAGACTGTTTCTTTGCAAATCTGCCATTGTTCTCTCTTCCAAGAAAACGTCGGCTTCATCGAGAAGAAGGACTGCGTGATCGTTAACGATGTCTCGTACGAAATGTCGGGAATGCCGACGGACCACAATCCCAAGTCTTGCCCAGGTACATGACCGTCTGCAGGTACTTCTCTACGTCTCGGGCTTCAATCCCGATATCGCCACACGTAACTCGATATAGGGGCTTTTCCGCGATTTCTGCCACACTGATGTTCTTCGTTAGCTGCTGGATATCAGGCCACGGCGGGCTTTGCGCAATAAACCTACCTCTCTGCCGTCAGCGTCTTGCCAGTGCCTGGACTGCCATGTAGGAGAACAATCAGGCCATTGCCCTTTCCCGTGATTATATCGTCCATCTTCTTGGCCGATGTCTGCACGTCGATTAGAGCATATATCATCTCCTTCGTCTTTGGATCAAGAACCAGGCGGTCGAATGCTTTCTTGTTCCAATCAACAGGATGTAAATTCTCAATGTAGAGATTAACTGTCCGAGCGTCAGCAGCATTCAACGAGAACTATCGAGAGGATCTATGTTACCCCATTTCTTCTCATGAAGATTGAACCCATAAGTGGTTGCTGGTAGCAACATAACTGTGCTGAGAGGCAGCTCATCCCGTCGGCCAATTTTCGTGGGCCACGTGTCAAAATTGTCCGGCCGAGGATCTTCGTGGTTTGCGGAAAAGGATCCTCGATGCATGAGCTGGTACGTTGCGGTATCAACCATGAATCTTGCTCCGGACTAAGGCTGGGTTAGTACCGACCATACGTATTACTGGGTTAATATGAGAAGGAATCACAAACGTAGTAATGTTCTTGGCTCTTGTCCCATCCCGTGTAACTAGTGTACACCTGACCTTTCATATCCCAAAATCTCTTGCCTCTGAGAGTGAGCCTTTTAGTATTCTCATCCAGAGCGAAATCAATGGGATGAACGATCATGTCCGATATCTTGATCTTTTCTTCCGAGACCAAATTCATCTTGGTTGTGCAATTTGTTCTCGTCAAATCGGTACCGTTGTACTGCCAGGTCCAGCCATGAAGTATGATCTTGTTCTTTTCCACTGCGCTATATGCTTTCAGAACAAAGGCCTCCAATACTTCTGGGTTCTTGCAATTGATGACCATTTGGTTTGGTTTGAAAAGCTTGCTGAGATGAAAGGCGTTGACGTAGCTTTGGCTAAACATGTCCTCTGCTTCTTGGTACTCCTTTTCATAGTTTTCCCTAAGAAACTCTAAAAGAGGCGAAAGGACTGCTGCGTACGTCTCCTGCTGCGCCAGAGAAGCAAGTTTTGCCCGGTGGTGGAAAAGGAACAAGTACGGTGCATCCATTTCTGTGGGTTCATCCAGATCCCTGTGGCCGGGTTCATCGTAGATTTGAAACTCTGCGACTTGCGTCAATGCTTTCTGGATCAACGGCGACACGATCCGGAGTCTCTCCGATCTTGTCGAAGAGACGCCTGATGTACCTGATGTCCATATACGAATCGCCGCGGACCTTTGGTCGAGCGCACAGTTGTGTTCTTTGATAACGACGAAACAGACCTCGGAGTGTTTGCTCAGGTAGGCATGCAGGTTTATGATCTCGACCTGAGCTTCGAGTCCGGAATCGCCGTTGAATGAGGCATCAACAAGTCTCGGCTCGTCTTCATACATGCATCCGTCATGAGAGTGCAATGAGTTTGTACAGAATATTCTGTGAATAACGCGGGACCGGGGAACCGGTGGCCCGACAGATTCATGGTCGTCTTCGGAATCACTGCCGGAGCTGCTGGAAGAATCGGCAGCATTGAAGCGAATCTGGTTCTCCAGCATTTGGATCGTGTCGAAAAGGTAAGAGATGAACTGCGATACTTCCTGGTTATCGTCCAACAAGTCGATATTGAGATGCTGCTCTGTAAGGGAGCTCAGGGACTCCGCAAGTCCCGGTTTTTTCTGAGGCCTTTTCTTCATGTCACGTAAATGACTTTCTACCTTACGACGTGAATCGCTTGCATCATTGTAGTGACAACTGGAGTCTTGAGTAACTTTGTCGGTAGAATCATGGCTATCGGATGTGCCAACCGTCACATGTAGTGTTTGTTGCGAGCTCCTTTCATTCGCATCTGGGTTATTAGACAACGGGGGTTCCGAGTCGGAACCGGAACCCCGGATTCTGTCTCTCCTCGAGGGAGGAATGAGGCCTCGCTTTCGTAGCAACTGCCGACGCCATTTGGTGTTCGAACTTTTTGCAGATGGGTATCTCGGCAACAACAGTTGTCTTTGGAGCAGATGAGGAGGGAGAGGAGGAGGGTGGCCTTGGGGCGGCATTAGACGCGGAGGCGGCATACGGCTCGTAAGCCCATGAGGCCTAGCTATCTGCACGACGGGAGGATAACGGGAACCAGGAGGCGGCATGGCAGGTCTCCTTCCACGCGGCGGCGGAACCAATAAGGCAGGCGCGCCACGGCCCATTCCCAACACGTCCATGATGCCGTTGGAGTTGTTCAGTTGAAGAGCTGAAAAGAGAATAAGTTAGCATCCCGGCAGAACCATGTCAAAGTGTATGGATGCTTGTGTACCTCCCCCGTTGAATTGGTCATTCAACCGTGATAGCATGCCACGCTTCTTGGACACCTTGCTCAATGTGTCGTCTCTAGAAATGGTAGAGCTGATGAATAGACCGCTACCTTCATCGTCGCTATTGCCCGCCGACGAGGTGTCCGAACCGCTACCACCTCTAGAACCATCTGATTCATCATTAACATCCTGAGCGTCGCTTGCTTTCTTGGTGGAGTCTTTGGTCACAAAAGACGAAGCGTGCTGGCCGTGATCAGCGCCGTTGTCCGGCGTTGAGCCGGGCATATCGAGCTTGGGCGCCATATTCACTTTTATCTTTGCACACGGGTAAGAAAAAAGTGGCAAGTAAGAAAGCTTGAGACGGGCCTGCGAGAGCGACGGATGAGGCTACCCAAACCTTTTTGCGGGAGAGGAATGGGGGTGATGAGGGGTTTTGGAAAGTCCAAAGGATCAGGCTAGAAGGCAACAGTCTCGCTTTGTACATGTGATGTGACACCGAGGCGGTGCATCTATGCATATACCCCTGCCATCTTCAATTAGTTTATCCAGCCACAAAGCGTATGCTTGGCTGTTTGCTGACGTGTACATTCGCATGTATGAGCTAGTTCAGACTTGCTGCACAATGAAGAGAAGTCGTTCTACAAAACCTCTGACAAACCAGAGTTCAACGAGAGCCTGTTCGTACCTTCATGAGATTTACACAAAATCTAGACTATCTAGGTGTGCGAAACAAGCAAGCGGTACATGGTGTTGATCTTTAGTGGTCTAATCTATTCTGTTGTTGCTACGTTGACAGAAGACTTGAACCTGTCGCTGAACATATTATGTCTCCTTTTGAACACGGCCCGAAATTTCGGTTGCTTCATCAGTCTTTCCACCTTCCGTCCTCTGTCGGTAAAAATCTGCATGCCTCCAAATACGTCGTCAGGATCCATGGATGTAATCATGTTGAACCTCCAAGATATGACAACGATCTTGAGACCCTGGCTTCGCTGAGCGATCAGCTGCGAAATCCGCTCCACGAAGTCACTGGTCTTGAAATGCTGGGCCTCCGCCTCCTCATTCTCGGCAGCGGCCTCGATGACTCTGATATCGATGACGATGAACAGTCGCGCAAAGCTCGAAACGCAGCGCTCAAACAGGTTGAACCATTGCAGTATGCTCGCGGCGGTTTTGAAATGCTTTTCAGTCAACGGATTAACCCCTTCACTCAACACGGCCGGGTTTAGAGTCAGTGCCTGGGATATAAGCGACCTAAGCACGCCCGAGACAGAAACGCCGCCCGCGTTCTCCTGACTGATGCCACCGACCGTCGACGGCAGAGCCCAAAGGACGGGGTATCTCTGCTCGGTGACGGCGTCGAGGAAGTCTGCCGCGAAGTCTAGTGAGCTTGTCCTCACGCCTTGGCCCTCTGCGAGAAGGAGCGAAGACGAAGGATCCGAAACCCAGAGCTTCAGTTTTGATAGCTCCGGTATTGGGAGCTGCGTCGGCGCTTTCTGTCTGCGACGGTTTCTCATGGATCTACACCAGGCTAGGCTGTCTTCCGCTGCTGGAGTATCTTCGAGCAGTACAGAATTCCGGATTCCCTCGACTTGGCATTGATAGAACATCTGTCTGTGCTCTTCTTTGAGTCCGAGAAGGGACTGGGTATGGAGGCTCTGCTGTTGCTGCTGGACTATACGCCTGTCAGTTCCCACGAGAGCCAAGGGTGAACCGTGAGATGCTTAACTTACAAGCCACCATTTCAGTCAACTGCGCAATGGTACTGTTCAGCCCGTGTATACTGATATGGAGGTCTCGGAGCTCTGCTTTGGATGCCGCGCTCGCCAGTTCGTCGACACGTCGCGAGCGCTCGGTGATTTCTTCGATAATCGGCTTAAAGCCAAGGTTGAAGGGCTTGGTGATGGCCGTGAAGGAATGCACGAGCTTTCCTTTCTTGTACCATTTGATAGCCATCATAATGAACTCCACAATCTTGGCGTACAGCTGAGAGACGGCATCTTGCATGCGTTGAGTGGGGTAGAGCACAGAGTGTAGCTCAGTCCGGGGTAGCACGTCTGCGATCCTCGATACCGCCTTGGATATTTCGGTGAGAAGTTCTTCGTGGTTAATCACCGCCTGATTGAATAAGCCCGGAACTCGCTGGCATAGAGGTCGGCCGGTCTGGCCTCGCTTACAATAAAAAGGAACTTGAGTGTGCCCCAAGCAAGGGAGACGTACTCTGGGTGATGTTGGGAAAATGTGTCAAAGATTGCTGAACCACACGCAGTCAGTCAAAGATCACCGGAAAACACAACATAACCCTTGGCTGGTACGCGCGAACCTCCGTAGTACATGACCCGGGATGAGCAGGTGGCGAGCCACTCCCTGACTCTGGATCCCTTCGTTCTAGCCTGATATTCCCCTAGCGCGTCCGTCACCGCTGCTTGAACATCTTGCATGGAAGTTTGGCTGCGCAGCCATATGGACTGGTATTCATCGGTTGTTAGCTCTTTTCGCAAAGTCTCGACAGCGCTCTCGTATGCGTTCTTTGCGGGATCGGACCATCTGGGACGTCGCGCGATCAGCAAATGCCTACTGGCCCTACCGTTTAAAAGCGCAAGGAAGAGCAGACCTGTGCTGCGAGTCGCTGGTGTACCATTGCGAGTGCGCACTGTTCCTCCCACGATCGACCAGAGATGCCGAAAGGGTTGAGAAGTTCAAGAAACTCGGCTCCCGGAATGGCGCCAGCACTGTAGAGCTGGAGCCGGGGAGAGCTTGGATGTGCACATCGAGTGAGCTTATCTGGCCGTCTTTCTGTGACGGTTCTTGGAACTGGTTCATTGTCTGCAACAATGATGGCGGGATGTCAGACGCCGACGAAGCTGCGGTCGTAAGGCTGCCCTTCCAGGGCTTTTAGGCAAGATGACATCTTGCCTGATCGTCTACCCCTCCATGAACCTACCTGCAGGCTGACATCGTAGCTGAGCTGTGGCGGGCGGTTGGTTAGCCTGAGGCGCATGGTTGCATGTAAGCTGCCAACATTTGATTAGCCATCCCGCGACAGATTGTGTGCATGCCCTGATTACGGGTTGATTGGTGACCCCAACAACTCTGTCAAATCAAAAGCAAGCACGTCCTTACCTCAATGTGGTGTCGACATCCGTAATAATGGACTCTAGTTCGATAGTAGGTGCGCTAAAGTTATTAACAAGATGTGGGGGTTGTTAAGGAAAAACGCAATTATGGGTTGCTTTTCATCGCGATAAACAGATGTCAAGCTATCTCAAGCAAGTGTTACGGCCTAAGAACGGTTGGTACCAAGGCTGCTTGGAGGGACCCTGCCAGGCCAGGAACAGGATGAGCTGTTACTCAAATATGCAGGCCGGTAGCGCTAGCCAGTCTTGGAACAGAAGAACTAAGGAAGGTTACGTGAGGGACCATTGTCAGTCAAAATGATCTATAACGATCTAGCTAGGCTGGATCAACTAGCATCAAAACAATTTAATAGCTTTAAAGGGAAAACAGCAGTTGATACTTGAGTAGAAGACTTGCTAGTAATACAACATGGAATTAGTACCTTTTACAGCTCTTCGGTAGTTAACCTATCATCTAGGCCCCCGCTATCAGCTCACCCTCAGCTCAGGCCAACTCAGGCTAAAGCAGCAACCACTCAATTCCAAAGAGAAAGGGGAAGTTCTAGACGTTGTTTTGGGGTCGTGTCCTACCTATTTCATTAGAAATCCTCTCGCCTTTTACATCCAAGCTGCAATTGACAGGGCACACACCTACTAGTCATTGATAAGTAAGATAAAAGTATACACTACGCGTCAACGACAAAAGGTTTGGCCCTAAC
>JAIMZG010002313.1:0-10291 GCA_020466075.1 Colletotrichum coccodes
TTTGTGTGTCTGGCTGAGACGGACTTTTTGTCAACAGGGAGGGGGTGGTGGGGTGGAAGAGTCAGTCAGGACATCGGTGAGCCAGACTTTTGCGAGCCAATGTCGGAGGCTGGCGACCGGGAACCTTGTCTAACACTCGGCTCGGGTTTCTCTCTGTGTGATCTCCGCCCTTGATCCTTTGCTGCCAGCTCGATACTCTGGTGCGAGTTTTGGACGGGGCCGGCACCAAGCAGACATGAGGTTATGGATAAGTATCCGTGAGGTATTGGCATCCGCCCAGAGCATACCGGCTTCTCAAGCTCAATGATGGCGGGCTGTGAGAGGTTGCAGAGGCTTCTTGGTTGCTGGTGTCAGTCTGTATGAGACGGGGCTTTGGGCACTGGGTCTGCGCGGCTGTGTGGGTACATCTTTGATTGATACCGTGTACGATAGACGAAGAATTACTTGTGGTTTTATGCCCCGATGCCCATCGATACATTATGACGCCATGCGTTTGCCTCGAGGTTGGCCGAGGTGGCCATGCTGGGTCTTGCATCTGCGTCAGTCGAGGCCGTGGCCGTCCATGTTGCAAAGCAAAGCAGAGCACAGGCTCTGGGGCGCCACATGCATGGAACAGACGCGGATGCCAGCAATGTCTCTACGTCTCTCTCTCCACTTTCAGTTAACGTAAATTTAGGTCTGCGTAGGTGGTCTGAGACTCGCTTGTGGAGGACCTGCTGGTTTTTCTGTCTCGGCCGAGGAGATGTATTATGCAGTGATGCTGATGCTGATGGCTCTGTTTTTGTAAATATCTGTACTGATGTAAAGGAAACACCAGCTGGCCACCTCCTAAGATGCCGTGGTGTAGTCGAGTGTGGCTGAGCCCTGGAGATGAAGCGCAGGGAGCAGGGGGCAAGTGTAGAGAGACTGACAAGTGACGCTCACGGAGTTCGCGAACGTCTGTCGAGGTATAGCGAGGGAATAGCCGAGGGAGCAATGGTAGTAGGTCTGACTGAATGGATGGCGGTATTGGCAGTGTGGTTGAGGGTGGTGGGTGAAAGGGAGGTGCGACGGCGCGGAGGGCGGTTTTCGCAACTCATCGTGCATAAATACCACAGTAGCTGAATTACCGACTTATTACCACGACCCAGACCAGACTATCGTCCTGAGATCGCCCAACGTACGTTGGCACTTGCTTATCCCTACTTAACCATCTCTCTGCTTCCTTTTTCCCACCACATTTTATTCTTGTTTCGCCGTCTATTCGATGGACCAAAGCATTTGCATTTGCATTCGCTGATGCCATATGCCCAGGTTTTCGGGTCGACTTGCGAGCTGTGATTCGAGGTGGGGACGAGGATGAAGGTGAGGGTGTTGAATGTTCGGAGGCGGCCTGCCTGCACCAGCAACAGTCCCTAACCGAATCAGGACAGGCGCAAAAGGATAGCTATAGCGCAATCTACCAAGGGCCGAGTGGCTCAATGAAGCCTGTGAGGTGATCCCATCTGTAACATCGGACGAGCATCCTCCTCTCAAGACTCTAAATCTTTAAGTGCTCACTGTCGCGTCTCGAAAGGTTTCTTGTCGCGAGTGTGACCCCCCTCCCATCACCAATAATCAAGAAGAAAGGAAACGAAAGACGCAGCCGAATGAGTACTTGACCATACACGAGCAGTACAAATACAGGGGTGAAGAAAAACGAAGGCAGGGAGAACCGGGGTCGCCAAATTACACTTTCAAGGACCCGCCAATTGTTCGCGATGCGCTTGGAAACCTTTCGTCCCAAATGCTGTTTCGTCCAATCATGCGCATCCGCACCTACACTTCGGGAGCGCCAATTGGTCTAGTGTTGCCCCAGCGGGGAGATGCGTTTTATTAAACTTGTACGTATCTTCAGTCTCTTGCCAGTTTGATGTGTCCAGCCCTGTCGTCCTAGCACGATACCTTGCTAATATGCCCCCGGTACGTATCTCCCCTCCCATCACATTGACGTGCTTGCTCTCGGCTCTGCTACGCTCTCCGCTCCGTCTCCCCTTCCAAGGCAAGTAGTGAAGTGAGGAGGGGGTGGCAGACATGGCATTGATGATGCCCCCCCGAAAAGTAGCCTCCAGTTCCTTGTTCCTGCCTTAGCAGCCTCATCCTCTCCTCTCTCACTTGCCCACCCCCAGCGCTATTACTGGAAGAGAACGGCATAAAGCCTCTAACGGACTAAAGGCCTCCACCCCTTAACAACTTGGCTTATATTGTCCCACCGCCCACTGCGCCGCCTCGACGTCCCTTACGACTTTTCCGACAAGTCGCGCCTGTTCGAACAGCTTCTGCATCCGCAACTGCACCTGCAGCCCGTCGTCGTCCCATCACTGAAAAACAGCTACGACCTCGCTTTTGCACCGATCACAGGTCGAAGTCGCATCGGTTTCCCATCTGCGCGTTCACCCACGACGACCGTATCGAAAGCTCCCAGCCGGATAGGAGGGAATTGATAAGGAACGCCTATCAAAAGAGACGACGAACAGCTGCCCTGAATTCAGCCAAGAGCAAAGTTGCATCGCGCCGACGGGGGAAGATTCGATACGAAACTCCGAAACGAGGACCCGCCCGCACTCTCGACCAGCCACCCAACAACATCACCACCTCACTTTTGCACAGTTGCCAATCCATCCACCCGAGGAAAACGAGAGGAGGATCCGAGTCCTAATCACCAGCTTACCGTTGCGACTGTTTTCCAGCCTCGTAATTCCATGTCGAACTCTACCACAGTGTCCTAATAGTAATTGCGCCATTCGAACCCAACCTCAACAAGACACAGAGCCTTTGTCCTTTCTCGCGACACGAATTGGCTGGAAACGTTGCATCGAAAGGAAAAGAAATCAAGCCGTTGGCACTTAGTCATTAGCCCGCTGCAAAGGTCAGCCACAATGGGATCCACACAATTCGGCAACTTCTTTGTAAGTCGTGCCCATCACGTCGGTTCACGCGTGCCATGATGCTAACGAACCCACAGAACTTCTGCCGAGACTCGACTCTACCGGTCTGCAATGTACGTTCAATACACGTTGGGTGATATTACGATGCGCTTTCTAAAGTATCTTGCCAACTGTACTGACTCAATTTGGCTCTTAGGTGCTCTCCGACAGTCACAGTCAGTCTGGACCATGGGGAGGCTGCGAGTTGACTGGAATCTCTCTCAGTGGAGGCCGCAAGCTGGGGAACCTTGGCTCCATTCTCCTTGCTGCATTTGCCATCATCGCATCTATCTACCTTCTGCTGCGGTCAGAGCGCAAGAAGGCTGCCGTAGGCCGGAGGTAAGCTTGTGACGTCGCTAAAACATTACGCTCAGCCGGCATGCTAACTTCGTTGCGCAGGGAGATGCAGCTGTTCCTCGCTAGCTTCATTATTATTGAAATATGCGAAATCTTCACAGTCGGAGACTTTCCGTTGGCGGAAAACGTTCGCATTGTCAGTTATTATTATCGCGCGTTGTCGACGACGAAATTGACTGGTATCTAGGCCTTCACTGGTATTCATATCGGCATGATCATAGCGTCGACATGGATCCTAATGCTCAACGCCGTCGTAGGCTACCAGATTGTCGATGACGGAACGCCACTGTCATTGGGCTTGATCATCGTCTCTGCTGCCATCCTCCTGGGCGGCACGCTTTACATTACGCTCGACACCGGTTTCCAATGGACCAATTACTGGGACTCCTCGTACCAGCCGCCAAACCGCCATATCGCTCTTTACGTCTTATACCAACTGGTGCCCTTGATCTTCCTCGTTGCCTTCTTCGTCCTTGAGGCCATTCTTGTCGTCCGTGTACTGGGCGAGATGCGGCCGATGCTCTATCTCACCGCCGCTCTGCTTCTCTTCGCCATTGGACAAATCTTCAACTACGTCGTGAGCTCTCACATCTGCAACGGCACTAACGGCGCAGTGGATGGCGCGCTCTTCCAGACCTTGTTCACACTTCTTGCGGTTGTCGCAGTATGGATCTTCTGGTCAAGCATCACCGAGGATGACTGGCCCATGCCTGGCGGGAATAACTTCCCCTAGAGCGGAAACGGTATTCTCGAAAAAAGCAATGGAAAGAACGGCCCCAAGCCGTACACAAGCAGATTCATCAAACACTTTGACAATGAGGAAGACGAGCCTGCGGTGCGCTACCACTGTTGTTGAACGAATGGTATTGAAGGGGCTGCATGTCATGGCCTTGACGCCCCGCTCAACGAGTTGGCTCGCTCACAATCCTGGAGCCACGAGGAACGTCGGTAGTGTTGCTCTTCGGCACTTGAGGAAATCGAGACCGGACGGCATCAGACCCTTCGCTGAGCCACCAACGAACGTCGATTCCCAAGACCGAGCCAGATGCGGTGAGCCCACGACAACACGCAATACCAACATGCCATCATCAGGGGGAAGATACCCAGGTCTCGCTCGTACATCGTTTTCATTTTTTACACTCTTTTGCCGACGAACGACTTGCAAACCAAGCCGAACGATAGGAACGAACATATAATGCTGAGGCATGAGACACGCATGGTGGATTATTCATAATTTCGATTGATCCCAACTCTAGAGCTGGAAATGACTACGAGACAGACGGTCGCGTCATAAGCACGAAGCAGCAGCGGGACGAGAACATGGCATTTTGGGCATATTTATGAGGTTTAGAGGAGGAGTCTTTTGGTCTAGTGTCGATGCATAAGACGAGGAAAGGGCGGATAAGTCCGTTCATGCCTATACTGTGTGTGGACTTTGATATTCAGCGTAGTAGCGGATAGTATACCCCGGAGGCGCGACTAATGTATATGAAGGTCGAAGGATAGAAATGACAATACTTGGTCTACTTGACTCGCTCAAACTACTGTGGTGATGTATGCCTAGACGGTGAACTCAACTTAGTTTGTCTGTCAGTGGTGCAGTCTGCTGTCTCCGCCCTCAAAGGTAAAGCCTTTCTCTGACTGGGCAATTGTCACATACCTAGGTATTGAATACCGTCTCCTTATGATACCTTCTCTTTGAAGATATTCCAACGAGCTCCTCAACAACTGGGTTGCCCGATCACCATATGTGAGAGCCTCTGAAAGACAGTTCGGTGTTTGTCAATATCGCGACGAATTCCTGCAGCCTCTGCTCCGATACTTGTAGATGGGGTGGGATATTCAGCACCCAAGTTTTGTTTATTCGGCATTCCAAAAAATCTCACACAGTAACATGCTTAAGCTGAAGTGAAGCGCGTGTAGGTATGGCTTTCTAGAAAGTCTAAGAGATAAAGTAAACTTGCTAGCATAAAGGCTCATTTCAATGCTTCCTGTCCAGAAAAAAGTATTTTAGCATTTTTATAGAATTAGTTAGCTGATATCGAACCTTCTAAGAAATGTATGGGCGTGTTAGCACGATACTACTTGAGACTCTTGACTTATGTAATCAGTTCTGGTGAAAATGGGGCGCCGAATATCCCACCCCTTGTAGATTGGGGGCACACCGTCTTTGAAGAAGGTCAAAACGTCCAATTCCAAGTCCATCATCTCAGGCCTCGTGACTCGGGGCACGATCTCTTCGGCTCTAGTGCAACCGGAGGGATAGGTTGAGCGGTATTAAATATTCGACGCCGCTAGGCATTATTTAAAAAGACATAAGCGCAATCTTTTGGCGGTCTTGAGCAGAAGCAGGTCACATAATTCCCACGATGACGATAATGAGTTGGGTGTGTGATTCCAGTGCAATTCAGAATAAAGCAGACTAGCGCCCAAGTACCTAAAACAAAGACATGCGTAAACTCGTGATTGCCAGCATGATGCATTGGCGCGAAGGGAATCTGCGCCAGCCACAATAACTATCAAAAGGAAGAATTATGCCCACTATGCCAACAACGCCTAACAGCGATGCCCCACGCCAGGTACTCGAAGTATGGCAGGTCTTGGTGGGAAAATGCAACCGTGAAAAGGAATGCCCACGCGGTATCTTGAAGCTTGGCTGGAATGCCACTTCCATGGTGACTGGCAAGTCCCAGTGTCGCCTTCTTTCTCACAAAACTGGCTGGAACTTGACAAATCTGCATCTCGAATAGATATCCACAGCGCAGCTTACAGCGGTGTTCGTTTCATAACGTCTAAGATGAAAAACCAAGCTTCTGCTTCTGCACCCGCGGAACGATACCGACGAGGATCAGAAGGGCGGTGACAACGACAGCCCAGAGCTTCAGCTTAAGTACGTTCTCGTTGAAGGGCGTGTCGACTGCCGTTGCGACGGTCACAAGCAGGAGGACGAGGACGACATAGCCGCTCCAGCGATGGTACTTCCAGATGGACTTGGCCTTCTCCTCGCTGCCGTATAGCTTAGGAGTGGCCCACATGGTGAAGCCGACAATGTACTGCAGCAGCAGAATGACGGAGACGGTGACGCCGAGGTAACCGTGAACCGAGTGAAAGTGGGAGCCTGGGCCCTGCCGGAACTTGTTGTACTCGATGATGGTGATGCCGGCGACCAGGAAGAGAAAGGCGAGCAGGTTCAGGACAGCGTGAACACGCTGGCCGACGCGCTTCTGGTCGGGGGTGTGCGTCGGCTGCAGGGAGAGGATGGACTGGGTGAGGGTGAAGATAGCGAGGCTCTGGGCGAGCGGGTGCCCCGAGAAGAGGATCACATCCTTGGTGAGGACGGCGGCCCAGATCATGGCGACGAAGATAACGGCGCCGAACTGGGCGATGATGCCGGTGCCTGGTGTAAGGATTTGGGGTTAGTTACAGACTGGCCGAAAGGAAAGTGGACCGCGCGGCGAATGCGTACCAAGAATGAGGTTCCTAGCGATGAATTGGCCAGAGGGCTGTTGGGCATCGCCAGGACGACCGAGCAGAGGCTCTAGCTCATTCTGGTCGTTGCCTGGTTCTCGATCCTGGGAGGGAGGGGGTTCGGGGAGTCCTGTTGCCGAAGACATTGTCATCAAGGATTATCGAGGGTTTTTCTATCCAGGTGGAAAACCGGCGCTACTAATGTCGTTATTCGAGGGAATCGGCGTTGGTATACTGTTTTGGGTCTCGGTGTCGGTCAAGACAAAAGCAAGATGAGAGTTGTCGGAATTTATTTTTCTGTCGTGGGCAATTGGAAGCCGGGTTTGGAAGGAGGTAAAGAAGATAAGGATAGGAGGGCATTTTGGTGGTCGCTACGTAGAGAAGTCATCGATGGCGGCATCGATGACGAAGAGCTCGTCTCGAGCTGTGACCTATCGGAGGCCGTGTATTTCTGATTGAGCATTGGTTGCAGGGGGTCATTACAGGGAACAGTACGTTAGTGTGCAGAGCAATGGTGGGGTAGAGGCCGCTGTAGATTTGGGGCTGGAGACAGCGGTAAGGTACTTTGAAAGTCACTAAACCAAACCTCACCCACCTATATACACTCACACTCAACTGTTACCACACTTCATCTCATCTCTTATGCGATGGGAGGTCCGCCCTCAAGCTTTCCCCCAGCATCGGCACCGGCTCGCATTGTGGTAGCGTCTTTGGTCGTTTTTTGATCTCGCATGTCGTGCTCGGCTTCTGTCCAGAGACTATTACATGTCTCAGAGTCAAAGCCCAAATGAAAACGCGGACCATTGAGCCGGGAGCAATGGAAAAAAGGAAGTTTTGCCCAGGTTCAAACCGGGTTTACCGGGTGCAAATTTAACATTGGCAGTCACTAAAACTCCAGCTGGGAATTTTCAATGTGAATGACGACGAGGAAGGTTGAGACAGCGGATGAAGTTCACGACCTCGATGTGCGTGTCATCCACCCCGGAGGAGAGTGGGGAGGGCGGAGAGGGCTCTTGACAATAGGAACCTTCTAGCCTCAAATTACACAAGACGAGCTTCATCTGTCCTGGCTCTGTTGCAGCTCACGTGATGGATTGGTGCTTCGGTTCCTTCTTCCGGACGCACCAACACCGAAGCCATCGTTGTGTTAGGCGCTACGCGAGGTCCAACAATGTCATTGTGCACCAAGTGCAAAGTTTAGAAATATCCCCATGTGGCAATGATTGTTGCGATGTTCAATACGACTCTTATCAAATCGGCAGTGAGGGAGGACCATCGATATCAGATAAGCCGAGACTTTGATGCTGCAGACTGCTAGGAAAGCTCTGAGGTTTACGTGTCAGTCAAGTCCCAGGGAAGTCTGAACAAGCCCGAGTTGTTTCAAGCAGGGAGCTGCAGGATACTCGAACCAAAAAGTGACGGAGTGTCCGCCGAATGCATCATCGAAGAGCCTCTAGTCCAGCCTCGGCTCGTGTGTCGGGCTTGTCAATTGTCTCCAAGTCCCTAATTCTCGGCGCCAGTTCACCCACGGCTGCCCCCGCCGACCCGGCCAGTTTACAGCGGGGACACCGATGAGATGCGGGGAAGACCGACCCGACAACGGCTTGAACAGCACTCTGGTATACTGGAGACACTGTGAAAGCCGCGGATTGGCCAGGCGCTTGGCTGTTAGCTAATTCGCTCAAATCATTACGCCTTTGCTTATCGCGACCGCCCGCGCCGCTTCTGGCCGCCGGCCGCACTCTAGACTCATTCTTTCGGCCGTCAGCTGTGGCCGCCCGACGTCGGAACTGGCCGCTCGGCGCTCCCTGTGACAGAGGCCACGGACGGCAAACCATGACTCTCCGCGACTTTTCTCGCAAGATATTCGCACCTCTTCCAAAATCCCTCCAAGTTTGTAGAATTTCCATCGTTGAGACTAGACTTGAATCATATTTATAGGCCTTGTCTTGGTGAAGCTACGACATCGCTTCTGTTTACCCCTCATCAACCCCTCCATACCCCGCCATCCAGCATTCATCATGACCAGCGAGCAGGAATACATCCTCGAGCAGGTCAAGACCACTCGGATCGCCTCTGATAGCATTGACAAGATATTCCGCTCGAGCAGTATTGGCAAGTACTTCCTCATCCGTCTCACCATCAGGCATAGATCTGAAAGAGTCTCATCGGTCGCCGGGGAACTGTACTGACTCGACCTAGACTTGGTCTCTGCTGCCTTGGGTGGTAAGATACTCGCCTTCTCAGATGAGTGGTTCGCCGATGCCTCCAATCTATTGACGCCTACCCCTCCTATCAGGCAGCCGGGCAAGATGGTCTACACCGGTGCCTGGTACGACGGCTGGGAGACAAGACGCCATAACACCGAGCCCTTTGACTGGGTTATTGTTCGTCTCGGTGTCGCCTCTGGAACCGTTGAAGGTGTTGAGGTTGACACAGCCTTCTTCTCCGGCAACCACGCCCCCTCAATTTCAGTGGAGGGCTGCTTCAACCTGAATGACGAGGAAGTCGTCTCATGGAAGGGCGGCAGGGGCCAGTGGGAGACCATCATCGGCAACGAGGAATGCGGCCCTTCGCAGCGCTTTGGGTGGAAGCTGAACGAGCCCAAGCAGAAGAAGTACACCCACGTCCGCCTAAACATGTACCCGGACGGCGGTATCGCCAGATTCCGCCTGTTCGGCCACGCCGTGCCTGTCTTTCCCGATGACAAGGATGCCATTTTCGACCTGGCCGCGGCGCAGAACGGCGGTGTCGCCGTCTCGTGCAGCGACCAGCACTTCGGCACCAAAGACAACCTCCTGCTGCCGGGCCGCGGAAAGGACATGGGCGACGGCTGGGAGACGGCGAGATCGCGGACCAAGGGCCACGTCGACTGGACCATCGTGCGCCTCGGAGCTTCGGGTTACGTGCAAAACATCATCGTTGACACTGCGCACTTCCGCGGCAACTTCCCGCAAAAGGTCAAGATTGACGCCCTTTCGTGGACCGAGAGCGGCGAGCCTGGGGTGGATGCCGCCGGCTGGACGGAGATTGTGGCCCCGAGTAAGTGCGGGCCGGACCAGGAGCACGACTTCCCGAGTGTGGTCAAGGACAAGGTGGTGACACACGTCAAGATTACCATCATTCCGGACGGAGGAGTCAAGAGGCTGCGTGTGTTTGGTAAAAGGGCATAGGCATCGTTACAAGAAGGCTCATGATTCAGTGTTTAGTCCGATGCATGGCATTTTGTAAACGTCGCATGGCAGACCAAATAACCAGAAAAAACGATGACAATGAAGAATGGTAACATTAAGAAGGGATAGGTATAAGAACGAAGCTGGTTCTGCTGCTCAGGCAGGTACCCATGCAGGCTAGGGACCAAAAAAAGTGATACACAGAACGAGGTCTCTCGGCCAACAAACCACGCATCAGCATTAGCAACTATCTCAACATTGGGGCTTTTACATCGATAAAAGACCACTGCTCAGTAGACTTAGATATACTCTTAAAATAGTCAGGTCCTATGAAAAGTAGAGCGCTTT
>JAIMZG010002314.1:0-17492 GCA_020466075.1 Colletotrichum coccodes
CATGTCCCTTCAGGGTTCCCGGCTTAGTATTGTCTGCCATTTCAGTAGTGGAAGGCACCGAACCTTGCGGGGCAGGGTTCGTTAATGTATCGGCGGTAGGTTGCTTTGCGCTGCTTGATACAGCTCCCTTGTACTCCAACAATTCGCTTTGCCTTGGCGATGGCTTGCAAGAGCGTTGCGGTTCATTGTCCTCTGCCGTTCCAGTACTGAACGGCACAGAGCCTGCTGGGACAGCATTCGTTGAAGTATCGGCGGCAGGTTGCTTTGCGCTGCTTGGTACAGCTCCCTTTGTTCCAACGATTCGCTTTGCCTTGGCGATGACTTCTCGGAGGGTGGCGGGCTCATTGTCTCCTACCGTTTCAGTAACGGGTGGCACCGAGGCTTGTGGGGTATGCTGCTCTGCAGCATTCATGCGAATGTCAATATCAGAACGCTGCTCACTGTTTGATTCGCCTTGGTTTGCGGATATGAGCTTCTTCTTCTTCTTAGACTTCTTGTTGCTCTTCTTAGTAGAAGTCTCCGCCAGGGTAATGGTGGAAGCTTCCTCCTGGGTCCGACCCGAATCGAGTAGGTTATCAAGCTCATGGCCCGCGCGTGTGCGGAGGTCGTCATCATGTTCGGTGGAGCGCTGTTCTGCGCTAGGGCTGCCCGTAGTCGGCTGGTTGTTCCTTCCACCGATTTTGGGCACCGGCGCATCGAAGATCTCGACACTAAGGTCATCTTTCTGCGGGAAAACCTTTCTGTATTTTCCATTATTGCAGAGGAGAGTCTCAGAGGGGGGCTGCTCGAGAGCAGAATCGCTTTCCTTGGTGATAGACACAACAAGAGGAGCATTCTCGTTACGCGTTTGGGACTCATTCTGTCCTTCTAAGGAAGGCGGTTCCTTGCGATTTGTGGCGGTGGGCGCATGAGGGGCTTTTCTGGTTGGACTTGAGAATGTCTCGCTGTCTTGAGGGGTGAAGACCACCTCATTTGGAGGCGTGATGGTTTCATTGTACGTTTTTGTGCTGGTACCAGCCTTCTTTGGCTTCTGCGGCGTGGTCGGCAAGTTGACCACAATGGCTTTTTTGTCGCATTTACCCGCGCTGGTTCTGGTATCATGAGGACTGGAAGGCTTTCTTGTCTGCTCTTCGTCCCGGATTACCTCCTCAGAAGGCAGCTTTGACTGGGGCTCTGTTTCGGCAGAAAGTTGAGGCACATCAGTGACAGAGGGCTTGGTCTGCACCATGGAAGTGTTTCGAGTCAGCTTAGTATCATTAGCACGTCCGGTTGCTTCTTGCGGAAGTTTCCGATGGGTGTTCTCATGCAGCGGAGCTGATGAACCATGAGCCGCAATACGATGGACGGGTTCCGCAACAGCGACCTGCGGCGGCCGAGCGCGAGGTACCATGTACTCTTCCAAAGAAGCCTGCGCCTTTGAGTCCCGGTGAGTATACAGATACTGAGCCTGTCCGGGTCCAGTCGAAGGACCAGTCCATGCAGATTGCTGCGAGCTGTTGTACTGCTTTGACGAGCCGTGCAGGCGGTTGTCTTGCGGCACTGAGTTGCCATACATGGCGTTGCCGTAATCCGAATGGTGAATTGCACCGATTCTCACGATGCAGCCTAATTCGCCATTATCGAAGTCATCTGTAGCCGCTGCCTCTTTCAAACGCGAGCCATCCTTAAATCTGTGGGAGGGGCTGTTGTCAGCAACTTATTTGAGGAACCAACGGGAAAGTGACACTTGCCTGATAAAGAAACAAACAAAGTTTCCCGAAGTCTCGCCTTTCAACGGTCTGATATTCTCGACCTCTCCCCATCGGGACATGGCGACCCGAAGCTTCTCGTAGAGTAAATCTAGAGGCATCTGAGGGGCCGGGTTGAGCTGAACGTACAGAGAGCGGTTACGCTCCTCACAATGGTTACAGTCACAAGGCGTGTAGACGTATCTGTTGCCGGTTTTGAGGTGCTGGTTCAAGCAGTTGGAATCAGCTGTAGTCGAAGCCAGAGAGAATGATCGAAAGCGATCTTCCTTGGTTGGAGACCGGCGAAATACAGGGCCGTGGATTGACTCATCTGCATGCGGAACTTTTTCCCAGCCCTTAGACAGACTGCGAAGCCGTGACTGGTCGTGCCCTGAGCCGCTGGGGGCATTCGGTGCTCTGAACTGTTCATGCCATACTCTTTGTCCCGAATCGAAGCGTAGAGGATCCATCGAAGAGCCTCGTCCGACTGCTTGGTCAAGGGTAGGTTTGGTCGTTACATTTCGCTTACCACTGTGTCTGTAAGACGGAGTGACAACTGAAGGCGATCTCTGGTAGGCAGCAGACTGCACGCGGGTGCCACCTATCGAAGCCATGGAGCTCTGTATCTGCATGGTACTTCCATCTCTTGAGAAACAGCTGTTTGCAAACTCCTGAGAGGCCATGTTGGCTTGAGGGGGATAGGTGTGATGCTGATGTTCAGGCACAGACGGTGCAGGCGGCGCGAGTGGACCGACAGGACCAAGGTAGGGCTGCGGCTCCCCGTTGGAACCTGTCATCAAAGGAGTATTGAAAGGATGAACGTAAGGTCCCATGGAATGAGAGTAGAATCCTGGTCTAGTAGAACCGGAGTTGGTCACCTGAGGAGCAGGGGCTCTGCCCGTCAAAATGGTAAGAGAGGTAGACGCAGGAGATGTGCTCGTGGCGGGCTTTGAGATTATTTCCTGGTTGTCCGAGAAAGTTTTCCCAGAAGGGTTGGCGGAGCTCAAACCTGAAGCAACGCCGCAGTTCTTTTGTCCCGCTTTCTTCTTGTTGGTCGTTCCGCTAACCACCATGGGCTTCTTGGGAGTAGTGCCAGTATTGACTGGCATATGGCTGGCAGCAGTCGCTCCGCTGACTCCAGTAACGCTTGACTGAGACGAGGGAGAACCGGGACTGCCGGGTATGATAGTCGGCAGGGTCACCGCTGGAGGAATCCCACTTGGGGTATCGTGAACGGGTTGGCCCGCTGTCAATTTGTTAGCCGAGTTGTACGAGACGGGCAGGGGGCCTCGGCATACCAAGCCAGCAATGCAGAGTGTTTTGTTCTCGGTGAGCTCGAAGACTATTGACGGGGTAGACGGTCGGTCGAGCCCATGGCTTGCCTGACAGCTGGCTTTGTCGGTGAAACAGAGCGGATCGAACAAGCTCCATGTTGAAGGGTTCCATTTTCTGGAGCTCATGTCGATCACCTGAAGTGAAGAGATCGAACACGCCAGTCTGCCACGAGTTGAAGGCCATGAGCTTCTTCTTGTTCTTGGCCTTGGCAACCCATTCATCGCACCAAATGCCGACTTGAACCGCGGTTTCTCCAATGGAGTCGCCAGCGAGAGACTGGTTCTCGTTGAAGAGAAGGAAAATGAGATTCCACAAATTCTGCGCACCCTGGAAGTAAATATCGAAACAGTCGAAGTAATCGTACAGGTCCTCCCAGCATTCCGGCTGGGGCATAGACTTCAGAGAGCTCCAATGCTTCTTGCGGATGGCGTTGGCACTCTCCTGAAGCTCTTCGGCGCTCCACATGTCGAGCTCTCGAGCAGACAGAACATGGGTGAGGCCGCGGGTAGGAAACTCGCCGTTGTTGGTGCTGAAAATTGCTTTCAACATTTTTCCTGGCCGGTTATAGAAGGAGACCGGAAGGTTGTCCTCTACATAGCGCCTGGGAGTCTCTCCCTCCTTGGCAGGAGCCATCTTGTAGCCTTCGGGGATGCCATTGGGGTAGTAGTAAGTATGGCTCGAAGGCATATGCCCGGAGTTGGTCGGGAGAGCGCTCGGAATCGTAACTTGCTCATCGCGGCCGTTGTTGTCAGTGGGGATGCTGCGACCTTGGATTGAGGCTGGGCCACCGAGAAAGGATGAAGCCATGTTGTAAGCTGATTGATCCAACGTCGTGTCGCCAGGAAACAGGATATAGAACTGGGCTAGTTGAATGGAGGTTTGCGGTCGAAGGGTCAGAGATGATGATATTCGTGATAACAGGACGATGGGTGGGACGGGGGATGGGTTTGCTGGGTGCAAAGTCGTGATTTTGCGACAGAAATCAGAAGAATAAGGGACGAAAGTTGTTGCGACGAAAAACCAAAGGTGAAGGACAGGAGGAAGTGATGGGGGCAAGAGCAGGCAGAAAGAGGAAAGTGCTCCCTAAGATGTTTGAGGACGTAGCTGAAGGAAGTTGCACTTGCCTTGGGAGAAACTTTACTACACACTCTGTTTATTCACCCCAGGGGGGCAGCGAAGGCGGACGACGGGAAGAACTAGAAGGCAAAGAGAATGGAAGCAACCTGGGGAGAGAATGATGGTAGTGATGATAATGGAGACCACAACAGGCTTGATGGCAATGTAGAGTCAAGGCAGAGCCTTGCGAGTAGCTAGAGGTCTCTTCTGGAAGGCCTGAGTATCCTATTCTCACCTCTGAAGCACCTGTTATGAAAGGGGATGCTTAGATTTTGGTAAGACACATTGGCAACCATTGCCTGAGCAGCCACCTCAGCCAGCAGTCAAAGACGGGCTCCAGTGATAGCTTGTTTCATTGTGGTCTAGTATTCACCTGGCACGTTAGACTGCTATCGTCCAGAGCATGAGCAGCCACTTCAGTTGATACTGGACTCATTTAGCCAGCCTTGGGCTAGGCTGCCGTTGATTACATGCGAATCCGTCGCCTGTCTGGCTTGATCGATTGATGCCGATGCCTAACAACTTGAGCTGAGGTACAGGCGTTGATGAGTAGTTCCAGAATATGCCAGCACTAGCGGTTGAGAGGAGAGGTATATTCGTCATTCAACTAATGTACCACTATGGAGTCGCACTATAGGTATCCGGTTATACAAAGGTAAAAAAGAGCAACCATTGAACGTCATTAAAGGCCACATGCCCTTCAGCTCTTCTCGTTGTTCAAAGCATTGAGCATCTTGAGAATCTCGGATTCATTGTCGCCAGCAACAGCTGTGCCATTGTTCCAGTCCACAGTCTGTATGTCTCAAGTAAGCATAGGTCATCCCAACGAGACGGGGCGGTCTGGGGAGAGGAATGGCCGAAAATTGATACGCACCACGGGTCTCTGGAAGGACTCGGAGTTCTGCTGGAACTTCCTTAAGGCCTCCTGCTCGGTCGACGCGCCCTTGATGATGGACGAGATCCTGTTCTTCCCGACGTACTCCAGAATGGTCTTGACCTGGTCGGCGGTGGGTGGGTCCTCGGTGATGTTGAGCTCGAATTCGGCACGGGATTTCCTGGGGTTTGTCTGAACGCTGTGGTCGCTTGCCTGGTCCTCGGTCGCGCCGGCCGTGGCGTTTGCCGACACCTGTTTGAGGATGTTGGCGACCCTCACAGAGGCGGGGGAGCTCGTCTTGTGGAAAAGGGTGACGATGTCGAGGGTCTTGTGCTGAAGTGGGTTTTAGCTATCAATCGCGCCATCTCAGATGCGTGCGGGCAGCCTTACGAATCGGAACATTGTGGCGGGTCGCTTGGGGAGCTGTTTTTGGTGGTATGGTATGTTTGGAGCGAGCTGCGCAGCGTGAATCGTGCAGGCGTGATGCGATGAAGTCGGCAGTGGAGCTAGGAGCTCCTAGGAAATTTACGTCATCCTTGCCGGGCCGCTTAACTTTAGACGCCAATGCCGGATTAGCGCACAGGCGGGGCCGACCGCGCTTGACCCCTGTGGGCGGTACTGATGCACCTGAGCCGGCCAAGGGACAGGCGCATGGAGCCTCACTTTTGACCCCTCACTCCCGTCATCTCGATGGGTCTTGGGTAAGGCATCTGGGCAGCCCGACTCCATTGCATTTGTTGTGGCGGCGATTGTCTTTAAGGCCCAGTCCTGCCCTTGTGGTGCTGTCTCCAGAAGCACTGAACTTGGCCCTGTACGTGATGTTGGAGCGAAGCAACTTGGGTAGGTACCTTACACCGGAAAATTTAGCAAGCGACATGTCATTCGTCAAGGTACTGGTTGTTGGCGATTTACAAGCGCAGAACCCCTCATTTCGACGCCCCAATTCCCTATCTATGTAGGTAGACTGGAAGAAACAATTGCTGGGATAACGCAAGTCCTCGTCCTCATTCGTCGTAGCGTGGATTCTGCAGGGGTGGTCGTGCTTGAGGCACGCGACGGCGCGAGCTGAAATTCGATGCCGCCCAACGTCAACACCCAAGACAGGGCTGAAAATGGGCATCGAAGATGCAACAACGAGGGCAACCACACTTCACGCCCTCCTGCCCGAGTGCAATCGCCGATGAACCATGTGGTTTTTGGGCAGATCTGTCAAGGCTTTTTTGCGGAGAAATGACCACTCCATGACGTAGGAGGGAGTTTTGCACCCGTCCGAGCTGCGAATCGACGCTGAAGACGTCATTACGTAGATGCAGTGAAGTAACTGGTGGGGTGGTCGTTGCACAGTTGTGGCCAGGACAGCTCTTTCCCATTTCATATAGAACGCTCATCTGCTGCGCAAACAGTCCCTTTTCTGCTCTTCACTCAATCATCACTTTGAAAACATATCACTTTGCGACACCGATCTTCTCAGTACTACACCTAACAAATTCTACCTTCCTCTACCTCACAAACAAATCATCAACATGTCCGGAAACTCTAGTGTTGGTACCAGCGGCGTCTACGAGGCTGGCGACCAGAGAAACGTCAAGAACTCCGAGCTTGACACCGGCGACCGCTTCCACGAGGGCAAGGAGCACTCCCACGTGGGCATCGACTCCAGTATGTTACCCTTCCCCAGTCCGTGGGACTTAGTTACTGACCAACACCCAGAGGACGAGCGGTCTATTGCCAACAGACTTGCTGCCGAGGAGAAGAAGCACCGCCACGGCGAGGAGGAGGACGATGCGGAGACCCGCCAATCCAAGAAGGACTCCACTTTGCCTGTAAGTCGCATCCTTCAGCATCGTAATTTCGAGCAATACTGACCACTGCCAGGCCAAGATGCACGGCAACGAGCCCTCAAAGGGCGCTAAGATCGACCAGCAGCTTCAGGAAGAGGATGAACTCCGCTTGAAGCAGAAGCAGGGCAAATGAGTGCACAATGTGAGCGTTTTGATTTTCGCATCGGCGTTGGTTCGGATACATGAGCCTTGAAGTTCATAGCATGAATATCACGACTTTGCCAGTGCATGAATGTTCGATCTGTGTGCGATGTTTCTCGACGAAGTTGAAATTTAACCATTCGGATCGAGAAACTATTGATGTCATGTTGAGAACAACGCCAGTAGGGTGAGTGGGGAAAAGTCTGCATTTTGTGGCAGTGGTAGGCGTACGGCGCGAGCCAACTGCCCATGCATGGTGATTGACCAAATCCATTAATGCATAGAACATTTTTCAAACAATCTCCGAACTGGTATGACAGGGTCGGTGGACAAGAGCGAATATCAGATACGACGGGACATTTTTAAACATGGAGCAATCACAAGAACGATAGTGTAACGAGAGAACGTGAAAATGTATTAATACGACTAGATAGCGATACTGGTACCTGGTTGCAAAGTCAGCAATATGCCCCCATATGAGAGATCAGACAAGTAAGGAGTTGTCAAAGTTGGAAGTCAGAATATGTAAGAAATTGAATATCATGTATTCAGACGATATAGCCGCTCCGGCGAAAGAGGGCCACCGAATGGAATCAATCGCAAATTGTTCTCATCATTCCAAAGCAGGAAACTTGAAGGAAAATTGAGGACATACCTTTACTGACGCTGCAGCTTCACCGTTAAGGGCCATATTTCGCACCTCGAAGCTGGTGATGGATGAGAGTAGACTTGAGAAGGAAAGGCCGTCAGTTTGCACCTTTAAGCTGATGGGAAAAAAGTTCTGTCGTTGGTGGGGCGCCTGTCTTGCAGCTGTGAGGTGGGCGACGACCACTGACCGCCCAGCTATTCCATTTTCGGCAAGAACGACTCGGCTCGGCGAATCTCCACTTCCGTCCTCCTTTCTGGTCGTACCTTTCCACACTCGCCCCGGAATAAGCCCTAATATTTGTGCGTCTGGTAATCGACGAACTCGACAAAAAACTGATGTGCCGAAAAGTGACTCCGAACTCCATCACCACTAACCAGCAGCAAATCTTCGACGTCTGGTAAGTCGACGCGCCCCTCTCACAACCAAACAAAAATACCACACCGAAGCCGCATCACCGATTCTAACCTCGCGATCCAATTACCAGACCGACCAGCAAAATGGGTGACGCTACCATCGAGGGTTCTAAGTGGCGACTGGTCGAGGTCGGCCGTGTCGTCCTTCTCCAGGGCAACAGCCCCTACGCCGGCCGCCTGGCGACTATCGTCGAGATCATCGACCACAAGCGCGTACGTTACGACAACTCCTGCTCCTGCTCCTGTCCCCGATACGAATCGTTTTGAAAGTGCGCGCGCACATGCACTTGAGTGGAAAAAGAATGGAACAGCGAATCTAACATCAAGTTCGAATTGTAGGCTCTGGTCGACGGCCCCTCCTCCGACGCTCAGCTCGCTGTCCCCCGTCAGCCCATCTCCCTCTCCAACGCCCTCCTCTCCTCCCTGAAGGTCGAGGGCCTGCCCCGTGCGCCCGCACCGGCACCGTCAAGAAGTTCTGGGAGAAGTCCGAGATCGACGCCAAGTGGAAGGAGACCAACTGGTTCAAGCGCAGCACCCAGATCGAGCGGAGAAAGAACCTCACCGACTTTGACCGCTTCAAGGTCCTCCGCCTCAAGAAGCAGCGCCGTTTCGAGCAGCGCAAGGAGCTGGCCAAGGTCAAGGCCGCGGCATAATGGACTTGCGATTGGGACGTCTATGGGGTTGACTTTGAAGACTACGGGGCTGGTTTAGAGCGTGACAGCATGGGATCCGGTTTGGTCTGCATCACCGCAGCATTGGGTTGCTGCACATCTCTTTTGCTCCGTAACTGGAAGGGCTGTATGTCACATTCATCATCAATCATATGATGACCGGCGTCAAATACGGAAATTCAGAGACAAAAAATGAATTCATGGCACAATCAGAAAAATAGATTGGTTGGCTCGTGACGGGGACACGGAGTAAAGATTTTTTTCGGTTTTCCTTTGAGACTCGCCATTCCGATGATCTTGAGCTTTTTGACGTGCATGGCCATATATGTCACGAATCCTCCATGAACCCAGCGCTGCTCCGCCAAATCCAATGCTTCACGCTTGTAGACAACGTCAGGCTTTCCCTCAGCCTTGTAGAAATGACGGGCAGAATGTCATTCGTCTGCTCTTGAGACCATGCAACCACGTCCATCTGGGGATCTGAAATGGAGACCGGCCGGTCGTCTGCTTACCTAATCCCCTTCAGTCAACAGAGGTGCTCAAACCCTAGGATTTCTCTGCCATCTTTCTTACCACCTCTGTACAAACCACAAGCCGAATATTCCCCCACGTCGTGTTGAGGATCCCTCGTTCTAAACTTTGGTAAGTGTTGCTGTCGCTCTGTCGGAAAATTTGACGCAATTGCCCAACCGACCAATTCGCGCCTGCACGAACGAATTTTGTGCGAAAAGTTGGCAATTTCCCATTTTTCCCACAGACACACCAAACCCGAAGCTCGCCAAATCAGCTTTGCGATCCTAGCTCCCACCACCACCACCACCAAAAAGAACCCCGCAGCTAACAATTTTTCGCGGCTCGCAGTCGACAAAATGGCCAACCCCCGCGTTGAAGAGCTTCCCGATGACGAGACCAAGAAGGTCTCCGTCGAGGAGCACGAGGACGAGAGCTCCGACTCCGAGATTGAGGGCGAGGAGGCCGAGGGCCTTCCCTCCGGCTCCACCGCCGTCATCCACTCCCGCAACGAGAAGAAGGCCCGCAAGGCTCTCGAGAAGCTGCACCTGACGAGAGTGCAGGGCATCACCCGCGTCACTCTTCGCCGCCCCAAGAACGTGAGTGCCTGAAAAGAAGGAGTGGTGGTTATGGTGGCACGGCGCGATGCGGGGGTTCAACAAGGCTGACCCACGTTCCAGATCCTCTTCGTCATCAACAACCCCGAGGTCTACAAGTCCCCCAACAGCAACACCTACATGTAAGTGGCAGGCGCGACGGGGTGCATGATGAACAGAAGCTGACGTTGCGATCTAGCGTCTTCGGTGAGGCCAAGATCGAGGACCTTAACGCCACTGCCCAGCAGGCTGCCGCCCAGCAGCTCGCCGCTGCCGGTGGTGAGCACGACCACGCCGGCCACAGCCACGCTGAGCCCAGCAAGGCCGCCGACGCCGACGCCAAGAAGGACGAGGAGGAGGACGATGGCGAGGAGGTTGACGCCGAGGGTATCGAGGACAAGGACATTGAGCTGGTCATGACCCAGGCCAACGTCAGCCGGAAGAAGGCCATCAAGGCCCTGAAGGAGAACGACAACGATATCGTCAACTCGATTATGGCATTGAGTATTTAGCGACGGCTACGGCCAAAGATAGTTTCTCAAATCTCGACACGGCAAAAAGGACGGAATGGGTTGGCATGTACAATTCCCAGGGAGTTGACTCCGAAAAGTCTCTTTCGCAATAAGAGATCATGATAATCGGCGTTACTTGTCTCTGTTCCGTGTCATCTGAACGAAGCTTGATATGCAATTGTTAGCCGATAAGTGCATTTGGGTATATCATTAAATGCGATTCGTGAGGCCGAGTTGAGCTACCCCTCGATCGCGGCGTGGAATTTGGCTCAGACCGAATTCGTAAGGAGCTCTGCCCCACCATCCAGCCGTTTGTTTCCGCCAACCAGACATGGCAGCCGTGTATGAATCACGTGATCTTCCGTGTGACCCAGTTCATCCCGGCTCTTTCTCTGCTCTCCGTTCGGCAAAGTCAATCAACAACCTCACGTCGACGCAACTCCCTCTCCACTCCCCCGAACCCTCAACATATCCTCCAAAATGGCCACAGTACGTATATTCCATCGAATCTCGCTGGTGTCTTGCTCCCGATTGATGCGATTCCCACCACTGGCGCCAATTGGGACGCGCACCCGCGGTTCCGCTCCCTTGAAGTCGGGCCTGAGCTAATTTCTTTTCTCTTCTTCCCCTGCAACAGCGAAGCGCAGCTCTCAAGCTCGACTGGGCCAAGGTCACCACCTCGCTCGGCCTGCGCGGCCAGACCGCCGCCTCCCTCCAGGCCTTCAAGCAGCGCAACGAGAACGCCCGCCGCCGGGTCCAGCAGCTCTCGGAGCTCCCCACGACCGTCGACTTCGCCCAGTACCGTTCCATCCTCAAGAACCAGGCCGTCGTTGACGAGATCGAGAAGCGCTTCACTGCCTTCAAGCCCGCCACCTACGATGTCAGCCGCCAGATCAAGGTATCGAGGCCTTCGAGGTTGAGGCCGTCAAGAACGCCGAGGCCACCAAGCAGAAGGTCGACCTCGAGCTCAAGGACCTCGAGAAGACCCTGACCAACATCGAGTCCGCCCGCCCCTTCGAGGACCTCACTGTCGTACGTGCTGGCCGAGGAAATGGAAACTGTTTTTGGTTGGATGCTTACGATGAACGCAGGACGACGTCGCCGCCGCCGAGCCCTCGATCGACGAGAAGACCTCCCAGCTCGTCTCCAAGGGCCGCTGGTCCGTTCCGGGATACAAGGTACGGTCAATCTGCAAACCAAATGCCCTTGAGCCCGCTAACACCCTTTGCAGGAGAAGTTCGGCGATCTCTCGGTGCTATAGACGCGTTCGCTCTTCGATTCCCTTTGTGTACTCTAGCATTGTAGATAGGCGATCGGTCCGAGGGGAGGGAATCAACCCAGTGGACATTAATATCGACCTTCTGTACCAAGCGTGTTGTTTATTCTCTGGTGTTCTTCCGCGCTGCTCGACAAACTTTGCGACAAATATCTGACGCGCGATCGCTGTTCGGTTGAATTTTTCCGTTCGGAGTTTACATCCTCGGCGGTAACCGTGCCGGCGTCCTTTACCCGAGCGAACAGAGCATCATATCGCCTGAGCATGCTGTTGCTTCCCAGTAGCCTCGGAATATTCTTGGGTCAAGTATTAGACATGCAGTAAGCAGTCTATCAGCTTGGATGCGGTGCTTGGGGTTGAGCCTACGCCCACCCGGCATTCCGGCACTACTGCCGGATAAACGGGATCTTGCCGCGACAACAACAGCCCGGAATCACCGACTTCCCCACCCGCGACGTCGGCTCAACTGTCAACTCAAAAGCATCCCATCTCCCACCTTCCTACGACAAGCGTCGTGAGACTGTTCATTCTTGGCTCTCCTGGCTCTCTTGCTATTGTTATCGATTTGCTAGTCCCATTTCGTCTGTTGCTAACCCCGATTGAGGGCCTTCACGACAGCCTATGATGGACTCGCTAAACCATCTCATTCTCAAGGAGGCGCCCCCTCTAGATCCCCTCTGGCTCGCCTATGAAGAAGCAGCAAATCTCACGGCCCCTAAGAAAGTTTACTCCTCAACCCTTGATCGTCAGCCTGTCTACGCGGAACAATGTAGAAAACTCAATGCCCGCATGCTCGCCCCCGACGCGCCGTATCATCACCTCTCGCACGTCTCGACGCAGCAATTCACCACCCCGTCAAGACTAGACGGGTTCGCAATTCCGATACTCCGTTTCTTCGACGACAGCCTTGAGACAGCCTCAAAAGAGGACGGGGTTGTGGTGGTCTATTATCACGGCGGTGGACTTAACGTCGGCGAGGCAGACAGCGAGGAACTTTCGTGCAGACGAATCGTAAACGACTTCGCAGGCGCGACGGTATATTCTGTGGGATACAGGCTCATGCCAGCCTTCTCCGCCTCGACGTGCGTGTCCGACTCGCTGGACGCTTTCACGCACATCCGCTCCCTCCACCCTTCAGCAAAGAGGCTCATACTCATCGGCTCCTCAAGCGGCGGACAGCTCGCGGCCACCATCTCGCAGCTCGCGCCGCGGGGTAGCTTCCACGGCGTCGTCCTCCGGTGCCCCGTGACCAGCGACGGCGGCAGCTCTCTGGATTACGTCCCGGAACATCTTCGACACGCATATACTTCCGCCTCGCCCTCTTTCGTCACGTGCCTGCTAGGTATATTCGGGCGCGCTGTGCCGAGGGACGGGCTGGAGAGCATGCCTCTTGAGGCTGGCGCGGAAGAGTTGAAGGGTATGCCGAGGACGTGGGTGCAGGCTTGTAGTAATGATACGCTGTACTCGGACGGGGTGTGTTATGCGATGGCATTGAAGGGTGCAGGGGTTGAGGTCCGGGTTGAGGTTGTTAGAGGGTGGCCGCATACTTTTTGGTTGAAGGCGCCCGAGCTGGAAAGAGCGGTTGAGGCGGAGAAGGAGATGGTGGAGGGGTTGAGGTGGGTTTTGGGCGGGTAGCTGGGAAGCTTGGTAGAGACAGGCAGGTGTCGAATGAAGCTGCGTTTGAGATAGCCGAGAATGCTTCATGAGGCCGTGATGTTCTGATACGGTTCGAGTTACAGGCGTAAGGTCATGAATGATGAGGCTGAGCCGCCGTCAGATCATGTTCATGCCTGTCTGGCTTGTCTGAAGGGAGCAGGAACAGGAACTTGATCCCAAAGATGCTGAGGAATCTGGCCATATACTCTCGACATGGGTTCGTGGTCGGAAGTTTGCGGTATCCGGCTCAAGCTGGCTGTCAGGCTTGATGTCTACGCAACCTATAAGCAGTCTGGAGCAATGTTTAAGATTTACCGGCCAAGATATGCTGGCGTTAGATTCGTCAGATGGCGTAGTGTGCGGATAAACCATAAGCACGTTGGCAGGACTTGAATTGTATTCGAACTCTCACGGGCTTACGCCATCACGAGACTATTTGGCGTTCCCCCTTGACTCGACAGACACCTCGATTCACAGCATTCTAACCGTGAGACATATGTATGGTCCGTTGCGTTTTCAAGATTAAATACCAAGGGCGTTGGGGTCGTGGAAAACCACGACAACTTGCCAGCGAATGATGATCGGACACCAGGGCTGGCGTCGTCCTTACGAGGAGCAATCGGCCGACGCTCCATGACTCTTTCAAGAGTCTCAATGAAGCCGGGTCTGTATGCCTTGCTGTGACATCCCCTCGCGAGCCTCGGAGCCGTCTGCTGCTTCTCTGTTTTAAGGAAACGTTGGGTTAATCGAAACAGCAGCGACAACCAGCATGGCACTATGACGTTGCCCAGCGCCGATGTATTCGCCGGTGGATCTGATAGCCTGCCTGCAGGAATGACGGGCAGTGGCAAAGACGGTGTTGGCTATCAACAGTTGTTTCTCGATGGCGGAGTTGTGTTTGTCAGGGGTGGTTCAGAATACCATGTTTTCGAGGCAAAGGATTTAAGAACAGCTTCGGAAACGCGTACTCAAACATTCCATCGACCGTTTTTAATAGCCTGGGGCCGAAAAATCGTCTCTAGAACTTCGATTTATGGCTTCCTGTTGTACTTCCCAACTAGGAGCTGAAGACCAGGGTCGTGACAACATTGCCTTTGTTTCTCTAACGCTTCGGCCTGCGTGGACAAGACGTCGTTAGCTGATGGTTTGACTTGAAAGGCCATGTTAACATCAAGGAGAAACAAAAACACAATTTTCGAGAGAAATTAAGCATGGTGCGTCAACTATACGGCGCTGGATACCGACATGGATGTATCTATGGCGAGGATTCGCGCTTGATGCCCGGGGCTAGAAACACTATGCCGTCACGTCAGTCTGGCCACTACATGTAAAAAGTACGACATCCAATTCAGCTTTTTGTTTTTGGCAACATTGAGGAAATTAAGGCATTTTAATCGTTGACTGCACGTCCTCACCAATATGTTGTCCAGCCAGGTGGATCTCCAAGGGGTCGATTGTGAGGCCCCGTCGCCGATTGGCCTCCGTCGCCAGACAGCCTTCCTTTGAAGTACGATGTGATCAATGTTCCGTAACGCCAGGCCCCACTGGTGGATAGTTATGGGCTTCGTTCTTAATCAATCCAACCATTTTCCCATGTTGCTTGAACAGATGATGTCCTGGCGTTTGGCCTGGTTGATGACCATAATCCAAGTACTATATCAAAAGTAAGTGCAGGGCAGAGCTTCCTGCATCATATCAAGGAAGAACAAGGTCAATATAAAGAACGATGTGACAGAGCGGGTTGTTACTGGGTGAAGCTCTTGAACATGTTGGCCGTTGACCGCCCGCTCACTTCACCAATTTCCTTTTTGGGTCGTTCCTGTCTTCCCCGACTGCTCTTGCCTCTCTTGACTACCCTTTAATCTTTTGCTGCTGCTGAATTCTTTCTCTTCTCTTTGATACAACCAGCGAGCCAATAGACTGCATAATTCTCCTCCTCGCCTTTCAATCTTTCTTCCACCCATCCACACCTACACCTCAACTAACAAACCCAACCTGAACCAGACCAGGTGGGATAGCACCGTAACAACTACAGAGTAAGCAACCCATTGTACACTTAGTATTCACACGCGCTCACAGCTATGGAGAAACATTCAACAAGCACCAGCAGAACGGACTAACAATAGCAACAATGGTTGGAGACGCTCGCAGAGCTGGAGGCGTCTATAGTGACAACCCCAACACCATGAAGACCCGTGCCCACCTGGGAAAGCTCTCCCCGGAGAAAAAGAAGTATAGAGACAAGAAGTTTGCCGAATACCGCTCTCTTCGCAGTGCCTGCATCACTCGCTCGAGCAAGCCGGACTACCATCTGACCCGTTCTCGCGATGAAAAGCTTGCCATACTGCGCATCGCTTGCAGAAAGGCGCTCACTAACCGGTCAGTGTTTTCCTTTGTTAGACACTGTTGGCTTTGCCTGCTCCCTTCCTTCCTTCCTATGATTTCTTACCGTGGAATACATAAGTGCTACGGTATACTGACTACCTATTCCAGCCTCAAGTGCGGTAAAGACTCCATGGGCTACGACGTCGAGCACTTCATTGCTCACTTCCACGACCGTCAATGGCTCCGTCGCCTCAATCAGACTGCCAACACCAATGCCGGCGCGCGCCAGCGCCAACGACTTCAACAGCAACAGCCCTGACTCTGTGGCTCAAGCATATAACCTCAACAACGGCCCCGCCGCTACTGCTGCTGCTACTGCTTCCGTCGGCGACATTGGCAGCATCAATACCAATACCGAAAAGGCGTCACAGCCAACGAGGCCGGCCAGTCCACTGCCCCGTTGGCCACTTTCAACATGCATGAGACGGTTGATTTTATGGACTTCCACGAGGGCCTGACCGAAGTGTTCGAAGAGGAAATCGACCAGCTTCAGGAAGAGCAGGCCTTCATCCTTCAGTGCCTGAGTGTTCAGGCTCACGCCCAGCTTGAAGCTGCGAACAGCCTGGGACTGCTCCTTGACGCCTCGGGCTTTTAAGTGCATGGCTTGGAACTCTTATCGTCCTTGGTTTATCGCGATCTCGACTTGGTTTTGATGAATCTTGACTTCGGATGCCGTCCTAAGCCGGCGTGTTATTGGTTGTTTACAAGGGGACTGGAGATCGGTGGTAACCTCGATACAACGCAGGGCAGGTACTTGGTAGGGTGGGAATAGCGTATTCATGACAGACGCAAATCGAAGAATATTCGCCCGACAGCTTGCTGTTCTAAGTAGGTTCTAAGTAGGGACTGCTGATGATGGTGATAATGAATCATAATATTGATGCCTTGATGAACATTGAAAGACAGACCAGATAGTATGAGGAGCCAGGCACGGTGTTGAACCACAGAAATACCAAAAACTCCACCAGCCCAGCTTGAATAGGTGATCCTTCAACCGGACTAATGATCCATAAATCAATACCCTGAACAAGCTGGACGACATCTGCTGTTACGAGGAAGGAATGTGAGCATCGCACAATCCCTCAATCCTCGTAAGCAAGGAAGGACAAACACGAAGCCGGATAAGCTGGCTACAAAGTGATGAGCAAGTTGGATGAGAGCACCCCGCAAGCCGCCAAGTTGGAGATGGCATCGAAACCCGTGGTCTCATGGCATCACAAGCCTCTGGGACCGCCGTGCTGGTAGACAGAACCCTCGCCGTACGGGACCCCCGCGGTTACAAAGACGAGAAGAGCGAGCAGAGGCGAACATCCGATCGGACCGCTCGGTTGCCTCGAGTTGACGCAGCATGCCAGCCACAGCAAACGAGCGAGGAGTGCCGCGCGGTGCTCGAGAAGTTGGACTCTTCCAAACCCGGATCTACCACCAACACAACGAGGAAAAGCGGACCGCAGTCCACCCGCGCCATGTGCGACGGGGGGTGAAGGACGTCGGATCAAGCTAAACGCCAGCAGGATCTGGACCTGTCCCCGTTGCATCGTCGGGTGGGACGCGGCCCACGGCAGCCGAGCCCCTGTTCGCTCCCATCATACCGCGCAGTGCAAGGCCCTCCTCAGCCGGGGTCCAGTCTCACACACCGCGTCCCGCCCCGCCGTCCAAATTTCCGGAAACCCACCGCCCAGCAAACCAAGCGCAGAGAAATCCCTCGCGTGCATTCATGGGCACAGCCCGGACACCTCCGAAGTATCCACAAGAGATATATCTCATCCGCGCCGATGGTTTAGTGGTAA
>JAIMZG010002321.1:0-11063 GCA_020466075.1 Colletotrichum coccodes
AAAATAGCATGAGTTCCCTCGCCAACAGGCCAACCGGAGCAGCGGACAACCTCGAATAAAGAGAGTTTGACTAACCATTCCCGCTGCATATTCGTCAATGCTCTTCTGTGTGACATTATCCCACTTATCGAGCTTGATAACGTACGCAGGCCCCACTGGGAGACGGTTGCCGTTTACTAATCAAATATCCATGTTGAAAGGAAAAGGTCTGCGTAGCAATTGTACGGCAATGATCCCTCAATGATCTACATCCGAGACGCGAGAGTCTACGGGCACATGTCAAAGGGCGTTGTCGTGATTGGCTCCATTAGCCATATCTACGTGTCGCATACACGCATGAGTCCATTACCAACTTGCACTTCCCTCTGGTTGGTATGTGATACCTGCCGTGTAAGTTGGGTAAAAGGTCCAACGCGGGTTTGTTCGAGCAGATCAAGGACATCGCGATAGCTCACGAATCAACGGTCTGCCCTAACTCTTATTCCCGAATAGGCCCTTGTCGGATTCCGAGGTTTATGAGCTAGTCAACTGTATACGGCCTTGAGCTCGATTTTGACCTCTCGGGTTTAATTCTTTTCTGGGTCCGATTTCCGATACTCGCCCAGACGAGTGGGAACCTCCGTACAGTTACGGCTAAGTATATTCCCAAGTATCTGATCTACCCGTGCCATTGCCCCAAGCGAACTTGATCATCGTTCCCCATCTCAACCGTATTATTTGTACGACTCTGATCGACACAGGCAACGCAATGCAGCTCGGGGACCCGTCATCCCCCGCAGACCATACGAAAACTCGTCAAGTCCAGCTCTATGAGGAGGCAATCAAGCGACAGGTTACAAGAACACCGAGCCAAGGACTTGTGCTCCCAATGGCCTCTGCGATTGGGTTCGGTCGATATGCAATTTTCAAGGATTTTCGCTTCCCCGTGGTTGATACGTGGATCGGCACAGGTTCCCAATCTGTAGCATCGAGAGGCGCACTACTACTAGAGTACAGTGTGGTGAATCATCTCTGATCCGCCCAAGGACGAAGATGATGTTCTCGGTCATCTTTACTTGCAACAACCCTTACCAGACCTTAACCATACCGAAGGTTTGACGTGCCAGCGTCTGGCTAACAACGGGATCCATGGCGCTCGTTCGCACAAATTCGCGCAAATGATCGAGGGACACACCGATTCATCACATCGGACATGCCCGACTTTCAGCGGTGAAAGAGGGAGGGCATCATGTCTCTGGTCGGAGCTGCCGGGTTTGGACTCCCTGGTTGCTTGGACTGCGGCAAAATCAGACTAGGTCGCACTTATGGATGGAGAGTTCTGTGCTCTTGGCACGAGTGCATGAGAACTGGGACATTAGGTTCTACGTTGATAATAAGTCCTGAGGTTCGTTGGGTCGCGTGACGTGGATCATTGGAACGCTATTAGGCAGCGAGAAAGGCCAGATCGTTTCCCCTGGTCTCGGGGGAGGGGAGGGGAAGGAGGCAAATCCAAAAACTGAGTTCTCGGTAACGCCCTTGGGGGCCTACGGACAGGCAGGCAGGGGAACATACGAAAGAGGCGGTTGTTCCAGGCAGGAGAAGCCTGTATACTCGAGGTAAGCACTTGAAGAAAAGAAATAAGGGGGTCCGCTGTTAAAGACTATTCGCTGAGACCCGCCTCCTCGTCTCGAACTGCCGGTTGTGGGCAATGTATTGATACGCATGGTTTTGTCCTTGCCTCGATTATTACTCTATTAACAAAAACATGCCTGAGCAGGGATTGCTGCCGAACAACTCCTCGCTCGCGTCTCGAATATGCCTGTGGCGATAGCAAGAAGCCGGAAATAGACGAGCCAGTCTGAATTCGGGGCCCAATGTCGAGGATTGGTGTAAACCAACATCCCCAATGGTCCGGTACGCTTCCGTCCTGCGCAGGCTGACAAGCGCCGGCAGGGCCCGGGGTGCAAACCGAAAGCCTCGGCCGGCAGTTTGAAGACGAAGGTTCCCTCTGGTGATTAATTTAAGCCGTCTGCAAAGTGCCATCCGCCTCCTTCGTGTTCCATTATCGGAAATAGCAAGGTGGCGTGGACTTTCCGGACCAGGCGGTTCAACGTGCCAAAACGAAGTCCTATAGAGAACGCATGAAAGGCAGACGCCGATGTGGCAAATGATGCCTTTAACTCGGGGCGGAAGCGCCGGGCGGGACTGTCGGACCGGAGCTGCCGGCGAGCTCGGAGGGCCGGAACTGGGATATGCTACGCGTGACATGGATTCGGGACTCCCGGCAGTAATGCTCGAGGGCCTAGCAGGTCGTTCCTGATATTAGGGTCTGGTCGGTTTACTACCAGCCTTGTTGCTTTGCAACGGATCCGATGGGAAGTTTATGGGACATCAGCGGACAGCTAGATGATGCCCGCGAGCTCCGGCGGCAAAGCAGGCAGCTAACTGGCAGCATTTGCACTTGGGTCTGTAAGCTAAGCAACCGCACGACTGCTTGCAAAGAGAGAATGATGCGAGTTAGTACTCGCCACCAAAGTTCGTGTTGAGCTACATAAAGAGGTGACGATCATGATTGGTTTAGGAAGTGGTTGCTTCAAGTTGTGAGCAGCACTAGACATATCTCGGCTTTTGACCAGAACACGTGTTTGTTTTAAAAGTCATTTGGGCTGGCGCAAAGTTTCAGTTCATCTCATTCTTCGTTCAACTATTACTGACATCTCTTGGTAGAATCAAAAGTAAAAACCGTACCGAGACTCATTTACTGCAACCCTTCTCCCTGAACTCTGAAATAGACTTCCTTGGCCGTCCTCGAAACCCCCTCTTATCACAATTTTCTTTTTGAACGGCCCGAAAGGAAAGATCGATGCCATGATTTCAATAGCATGACGAGTCCTATCGAGCCAGAAAATGGAATCCGTCCATGAGGGGGGTGTTTGCCCCTGAGACAACTCTTGATAACATTTCCATACACCCTCGAGATACACCATTAAATTGTGTATTTTGAAAACTGTGCCCGGCAGCAGTCACAATGCAACTGTAATTGCAAAGGGTTTCAAAAACAAACGATACAGTCTCGAAGTCGATTTTACGAAGATAGCGTTTGGGCCTCTAACTTTGTAGGCCAAATTCCTAATGTGTGGCGTCACACGAACGGTCAGGTGATACAAATCGTGATAGATGTCAGTGACCTATCGGGAACCACGCCACCAGGTCCCCCTACGAATGCCGACGCGGAACAGTAATGTATCCAGCTGGGGGCAAACGCCTGAGAAGGGGTCTTGCAGCAGGCAACCTTGGTGTCGAAGCATTCGAGATGGTTCTGCCAGTGCAAAAAAGGAGGCTTGAGTCTACCCACACATATGTATGAGGACTTGAAAGCCAATCTCTACTATATAGCGTTTTGTGCCACTTTTTTGCACCGCGTTCCTGGGGACATGGAGCCCGGGGACTGCGATACCGTCAGCAGAGGGTAGAAAACGCCACGTTAGTCTCAGTTATGTAGGCAGGTCCGCCGGGTGTATTGTTGTCCTGGTGGTTATGTTGACGGAAGAGGTTCCAAAACAAAAGCTGAATGAAACAAGATTGATCGCAGATGGGTAGGGCTGAGTTGTGGATGAGGATGAGTGGAAATGCCACCGATTCAACAAAGGAGCATTTCATGGAAATTGAATTATAGTTATCCGCTCAGGCGGGTTGCTGCGGGGCTTAGTTCTTCAAGTGCGTGAACTCTGTCAGTTCTCTTCGGTACAGCCACGTTATTATCCGTTTATGATCACTTTACTTGCTCACCATGCATTATTCAGCTGCGTAACGGGATAGCAACGTTATTCGCAAGAGGCTCGTCGTAGGGCATTGCCATTTCCATATACGAACCTAGCCGCAACAGGTGGACCTGAACACGGCAGAATACCTCGCTCTCTGTTTGACTTAATGATGTATGTAGAAGCTAAAAGAGAGATCTCATCTGACTTGGGACTCAACCTGACCAGGCGCCGTGAGAAACACGCGGCTTCTTCGAGCTTCTGATTCTCAAATTGGCAACATGATTCCGTAGCAACCGCCATTCACTAAAGATTTCCAAGAGCAGCACAAACGACCGGGTTAGGGGGGAGTCTCGGAATGGAACACCGCAGAACGTCCGGGAGACGATCCCCTCATTGAAGTAGAACGAAATCAGCACCTGTACCAGCACAAATAACTATGTCCGGTCCTGCCACCCGAAGGCGTGTAACACTTCCCACCGCCCGTGACGGAGTTTCCCGTCTCCCCAATCTGGTTCTGGCAGTTGTCGTCGTAGTACAAGTGGCAGTTGGTGCCGTAGGTCCCGTCGCCGACGGCCTTGATGCTGGCGATGGCGTCGGACGACTTGTAGCACGTCCCGCTGCATCTCTGCAGGCAAGTCCAGGATTTAGCAGACGGCACGAGTGGAGCAAGGAGAGCGACGGGGTTCCGGACGCGGGTACGAAAGGGGGACTTACGCCAGGGCCGTTGGCACCGATTTGGTCGTTGCAGCCTGTGCCGCGGTAGTAGCGGCCGCATTGGCCGTTGACGACGCCGGCGGCGGCGCAGGCCGCGCGGCGCTGGAGCTCGGTGGCGTCGAGGTCGATCACCTCCGGGGAGGTGCCCATGGCGGGACCGACGACGGCGGCGGCGGCAAGCTCGGCCGCGAGGAGAAGGGCGAGGTTCTTGAGAAGCATTTTTGCAACGGGGCAGGCCGGGAACACAGAAGCGATGGCGTTGCGGACGTGGTGGAGGGTGGGATGTTGAAGCTGGTTCGGGCAAATGAGTAGACTACACAGGGGAGCAGCTACGGTCTTTATATGCGCGAAGACGGCGTACGAGCCCAGCTCTTCTTCATGAACTCCGATGGCCTCTGCTCAGCCTCAGCTCTTTCGGAGGGTTTCCCACGGAAGACCCCGTTCGCCGTCAGTAGACGCCATAAGCATCTCATCCCTTGAATAGCATCACCGCAAGTCACAGAGTCAAACCTCTAGTCTTTCCACATGTAGTGTGTGTATAGTAGCGGTATACGGCAACGTAACATCGTTACCCTACCCGTCCAGTCTGCGGCATCTTGCATGTCCTGTAAGAGGCCATGCGCCCTCTGGACTTGACGGCCGAGTCTCGGTTGTTTTGTCAAAAATCACGTCGCCTACCATCAAGAGGAAGCAAGTAGCCTATCTCCCCGAAGTGGCATATGAGAAACTGTGGTTCGTGCAACGCTACCCTATTGACCACAACGTCCGACTGGTCGTCTTGGCGTTGTAGCTTACGGCCTGGCTTACCATCGTGTCAGCTGCACGTAGCGTCGCTGACACATCCCACGTTTTGCTTTTGCGCAACATAGTCGGCGAGCTCTAGCTGTACGCAACATACTGGAGCCGAAGTTGTCATTGGGCGTAGGAACAGTTTGTCGGCAACGCATCCCGAGTTGTGTAGTCGTCGGAGAACGTGAATGGTCGTATTTTCGTGGAACTAGATCCAATATTTCCCAAAGCGGTGACATTATAGTTCGCCGTACATGAACGGTCAGAGAATGCAACTTTTTGGTGCTTCCGCTAACTGTAAGAGGCTAGTACGTGATACGTTGATCTGCAAGGCCGTGAGACAATGACTTGGTGACCTTCCGTATCTGGGATCCAGCATGTATACAGCATGATGTATATTGAGAGACAACCCCTCACTTATACGGGTTCGCTAGAACTCGCAGCGGTCGAAGTACTGCAATTAGGCAGTGGCAACAAGCTCGCGTTTCCCGCTGCGGAAAGTACAGCACTCGATGCCACACTGAGCTTGGTGTCAATTGGAATAGCGTGCCGATGATGGCCATGCCTGGGGTTCGAGCTTCCAGCTGGCGCCAGGAAGGATTGGAAGGTCTGTTGTGTGACCAAATTGAGTGTTTGTTCCTAATCAACTCTACGATTTTCATGGACATCAACTTATGCAGCCCGGCCAATACCCTGGCAACTGCGCCCTTTCAATTACGACTTTTATTATATACAACGCCTGATTATACGAGACTGGATATAGGGTATCAAAACTTAATGGGAACAAGGCTTAGATCAAGGTTCAAGCCGAGAACTGAGACTCTCGCATCTATATACGCCAGATCTTACTTCGCCACCGGGCGCTGGTGCCGACAAAGCTGTTGGCTCTGCTGGCGGACGGGGTACCTCTGGGGGTACCGTGGGGCGTAACGCGGTTCTCTCCGAAGAATCGGGATTGCTGGCTGTACGAGCGTTGGTATACGGGACGGTCGGGCTGATCGGCACCAGAAGCAGCACCTGGGAAACCGTGGTTAGTGTCTTGATCGGCAAACGCAGTACTCCTGCGTGACTTACTGGCTCCTCTATCTCCGGGAGCATAGCTCACACGGCGACCTCCGATATCCTCCCTTGCGCCGGCCAACTTCTGCGCGAACGGCGAGCGGGCGCGCAGGGCGGGGCCCTTCCAGTAGATGACGTAGACCGCAACGACAAGGACGAAGGATATGCAAAAGAGGATCGTGCAGGCGTACTCCAGGTTCTTGCCGGAGGAGGCTCCGATGTTGGTGAAGAAGGGCGTGGCGGGGACGGTGAGGACGCCCGCGAGGAAGTCACGAGCCCAACCGTTGCCGCCAGTCGCCGAGGCGGAGTAGGGTCCGTAGGCGCAGATCATGTAGTCGATGGTGGCCATGTAGATGGCGTAGTTGGCGATTCCGACGATGGCGGCGAAGATCATGGAGCCGATCCAGTGTATGGGAGGTCCCTGGATGGTCCACGCAAAACCAATCAGGCCGATCGGCAGGCAAGGCGCGGTGTACAGGAGGAACCAGAGACGAGACTCGTACTGGGCTCTGTCGTCGTTGGGTTTGGCCTGGCGCTCCTTGATGTTGCGCTTGATAGCGGGGATGAAGAGGAGCCAGGCGACGACGTAGCCGATGCCGATGGGAATGAAGGCGAGGCCGACCTGGACGGTGCTGAAATTCCACTGGCCGTAGACAAGGACGAAGGACTGGATGAACATGAAGATGAGGGCGTCAGAGAAGCCGGAGAGCAGCGACAACACGAGCACGATGGGCTCGGTGAGGAACATCTTGAAAGGGCGGACCCAAGTGGACAGGACCTCCTTGACGGAGAAGCGGTCCTTGAAAGGGACGAGCTCGTCGGGGCCCCAGATGTTGGGGTTTCCCTCCTTTCTGCGACGCTTCGCGATGCGGTTCATCATGATGGTGGTACGCGTCTCGGGGACGGTGAAGAAGTGGAGGGCCTGGACGGCGGCTCCGAAGATGAGCTGGACCCAAATGGACCATCTGAGATGGTGTTAGCTTGGCTCGGCCTTGGGTGGTCTGAAAGCGTAAAGACATACCTCCAGTGCAAGTAAGACTCGGTGAAACCGCCCACGATGGGACCGAGCACGGATCCTCCGACCGAGGAAAAGACGACGTATGCGACGGCGTACTGCTGCTTATCCGACTCGAACAAGTCGGCAATCATACCGAGCGTGACGGAGCCGCCAGCAGACGACAGACCACCTAGCGCGCGACCGACCATGATGGTGGCGAAATTGGGCGCCAGGGCGACGGGCAGCTGCCAGATGTTGACGAGGAACAGCGAGAGCTGAAGCACCGGCCACCGCCCGAATTCCTCGGACCACGGGGCCCACAGCTCGCAGCCGAAGGCGTACAAGACCAGAAAGATCATGGCGCCGCAGCGGCCGGCCTGGGCGCTGACGTTGAACTCATCCGAGATGCCGGCGATGGCGTTGGAGTAGAGCGAGGTGTTGAAGTTCATCGAGACCTGGACCCAGAAGATGACGGTGAGGATGTACCACTTCTTCCATTTGGGGAAGGAGAAGCCCAGCTCGTCGTAGCAGTCGTCCTCTGTGATCTCGTACTTGTCGTAGGTGCCCAGCTTCTCGAGTTTGGCGCCATTGCCGTGGGCAAGGCCGTCGGCGTGGGGCTCTGGGTTGTCGGCGCCGGGCCCGCGTTCCTTGAAGGAGGCTTGCTCGCTGGTGCCGGTGTCGCCGTTGACTGCTCGGTCGTCGCGGGATTCGAGTTTCTCGTTGGCGAGCTCGAGGTCGGCCTGGTTGATGACCTGAGGCGGTTCCTCGGCGAAGCGTGTATTAGGCATGATGGGCCGGTGTCATGCGGGTGTGAGGTGGACGATGTGGCAGGAGAAAAGCAAGAGTATCGACGTCTCCCGTAATAAATAGACAAGCAGCAGGAGGGGAGGAATGGGAGAGGAACAGGCGTGTTAACTACCCCGAGCGACCAAACCCTGTATGATTCAGGAGAGCCAAGGATCGGCCCAAACCGAACCGTTGCTGGGAGAGATTCGGTATATATCAATGCCCAAGACGACTTCGGACGGAAGCCGAGGGACACGCTCTCAGCCGTCGCCCAACGCCATGACCGAGGCAAGCTGCCGTCGTGTCATTCCCATGGCGCCCATTGTGTGCGCCAAACGTGCGGTCGCCCACCCGTGACATCACCGACAATGGACGGTGGCGCGAAACAGGCAACCTCTAGCGCAGCACGTCCCACATTTCGAGATGCAGCGTTGGAGGGCAATGGGAGAACGGGCAAAGGATGGCGAAGGTGAGCAGCTAGTAGCGTCGGTCCCACGTATTCTGGACTGGCTGAAGTCGCGGTTCGGCGTCACAGGTTCGCGGCTGGTTCACTATGGGTACGACGGAGAGAGTCCGGAGGAGGGTCCAAAAGCTGGTCCAGTGGAGCATCGAGCTTCGGGTGACTTCACGCTTACCAAAGTTGGGTCGTCATGGGGTTTTGGTGTCGCGGTCGCCGGGTATAAGGTGTTCCCGGCCCACGGTAGGCAAAGTCGAGGTCCGCGGTTCGCCTCTCGCAGCCGCCGGAGAGTTGAGACTTTTGCCAAGTTGCGGTAAAGCGGCAGCGAACTTGGCAAAGGCGGCGTGGAAAGCTTGTTTACCGTGGGCGGCTCTAGTGGCTGCTTAGCAGTCCGACTGTACCTGGAAATGCCGTGGGACACCTTGATTGGGTGGCGGTCGCAGAACATGGCCCCCGCTTCGGTAGCGATGACGAGACCTGGGCGTAAACTCCGCCCCCCCACCACAAGTGTCTTATTCCCACGTCTCCCACCGACTAAAACACCAAACAAAAAAAGTCCCCATATTCTCTCCAGTCCCCAATGACAACAGTCACTTTGGGCTGCCAAACAGGGCAAAGCGGGATGCGGGAGCGCGAACGGCTCGAGTGATGACGTCCTTCGTCCGGGGGGGTCCGAACTCATGTCTACGGGTGAACAGTGGGCAACCAAGCCAACATTGCCGTCTCTAGTGCCGGATTTTTCCTCTCCAGCTTGTCTCCGGCTTTTGCCCTCCACGAGCCCATCCATCTCCAATTATCCCCCGCAACATTATCTGCTTGATCGCAATGGCTATTTTGACGATGGGAAATAATGCCATGATGATGGGAACTTGGGCCGGGGATGCCTGATCACAACAGCTTTGTCCAAAGTTCAACATGATATGCACACGCAAACTCAGCCCTCCATCATCAGCCACTCCCGCAGCCTCAACCGTCTTGGAAGCTGCCAAGATTCGGATCTTGCCTGCACGGCCCGCATGCCGATGAAACGCAGCGCAGGGCCCGAAGAACCCCCGCCCCCTATTGCAGCCGCTGTACGGAATTGCCTGTAGTGGAAGAGGCCTCGTACGACGTCACCCATCGTCCAACGGTAGCTCTCCCCTCCTCAGTAGGTGATCGCGCCAGCCTCCGGGAGTCCAGCCGAGATCAACCAATGAAGAGATCCAGTAGCCTAGCGTCCCGGATCCCTCACCCCCGACCGAACCCGAGCCGTTGGAGGGTTATGTAATGAACCCAACGCCACTCATCTTGGACCCTCAGCCAGGCACATGTCTGGAGATCCACGTGATGGCAAGGACGGAGCCTCCGCCGTATCCTCTGGTTCCCTTCTTGATGTTGCAGCAGCTAGTCGCAAGCGCATGCCCACCGCACATTCCCATCTGGACGGAAAGGGTAATCCGTCGTGGGGAAGATGGCCACGCGACAGTATCACCGAGACTGGCAATTGAGGGTTTCTTTTCTCATCGGCACCGAGCCCCTTACAGGGCTTCGCGGTCCGGATGCGATATGGGCCCAGTGCAACCGTTGAATTTTTTGACAAATCGAACCGGACGAGATCGACACTACGGACCCGCGATTCTCAATGTCCCAAGCTTAACCTGCTTGACTGATGGCCGGTCACTGATGACATCAGTCAACGTTCGACTTTTACGGCGGGGCGCGATGGATTTTTCCCTTTGCTTTGGAACTCGACAATATCCTACGGTGGCGATCGCACTTTGAGTCGATGTTGACTATGATTTTCTCGGTCCAGTAACTTCACTCCCATCAACAATCCCAAAGATCCGGCCCGGGCGGCGGGCGCGTCAGCCACAGCTCCCTTCCCCGGTAGCTCATCATCGGAGATTGCTTCGAAGTCGGAGACGACGATAGTAAGTCTCTCGCCCAATCCCAGTACGTATTAATTGCCGGAAACAGCGGAAAGCTATGTTTGTTGTGTCGTCGAGCTGAAGCAGGCCACGAAGGCGTTGGGTTCGGACCTCAGCCAGATAGTGATGGACAGGCACATCCAAATGAGAATCTGGAACCATAATAAGATTGTAGAAGTACATAAAGCATGCAGATGAGTTGGCATGCCATTTCACCAATTAGTCCTTTGAGTGAGAGAGTTCCACAGAGGGGTCTGAGCGAGTGAACTGGCCATACATGAGAGATTACTTTCCCTGCCTTTCGTACACGGCAATCCGAGATTATTCGGGGTCCTGATTGCATCGCAGATTCAAGCCCCTGGGATTCCTCGCTGGCGCGTGGTCGTTCGGGGTTGTCAAGATTTCCGCCGTGTAGCGCGCCATGCCATGCCGTCTCGCCATTCAAGTTCTTCCATTCCCCCCCTGCGAAACTTCCAACCATACCAACACCCATCGCAAGGATTTCTAGCTCCCTCTGGGAATCGTGGCCTAACTCAGCTTTACATGAAAGGCTTCCCCTTCAAAGCAGGTGAGGCACCTTCGTCGCCAAGCACCTGTCGGCACACCGCGTC
>JAIMZG010002326.1:0-35745 GCA_020466075.1 Colletotrichum coccodes
CTTGGAGATGAACCACCACCTTTCCCAATATCTTGGGAAGCTTTTAGGGCGTCGTTGAGATGTTGATTAAGGGTTTTGGTGTCGTGATCACTGCGAAAGAGAGGTATTCTCGTTAGCTTTGGCCTCGGGATCGTCTGAAAGCAGAGACAGACTCGAAGCTCCTTGGGGGAAGCTAAGGTAGAGCACGGGAACACCCCTGCGGTACAGAGAGATGGGCACTGAACGTAGCCAGTGGGAGCGTGCGGGGCCAGTCGGTGCATCAGGGAAGTGCGGGGAGGTTGGGCCCAGGGGTGGGCGTGTGATGGAGGGTGACGCAGCCATCATGCGATTCCCCCTTGGATAGCCGGGGCGCCGGGGGAACTGCTCAGACGGATCGTCCACCACCGAGAACGCCTGTCTTACCTCATCTTGCCGGCTTGGTGATAATGTGTCCAACGGCTAGGACAGGAAGACGGCGGCTGAGGATCGATAACGAGGCTGGGTAGTAGAGCTGTGATTCGATGATCTTACCGAAACAGCCAATACGGACATGGCACAGGAGGTTGATGGGGGCATAGGGATATGCGGATGGTAACCGGAAAGGAAAGGAGAGGAGAGACGCGTTCAGCGAAACGGCATATGAGACCTTGCAAAGGAGCAAGCTCTGGTATTGTAAGATGTCGCCGAGCAAAAACGAAGATGGGCGGGCTATCGATGCAGTGTGGAGTGGAGGCAGCCAGAGTGTGGTGTAAGTCGCACTGGGACAACACACTTTACACCTGCCCAGCTTGAATCCATACTCGCCACTGCCTTGAAGAGAGTAATGTGCCACTCTACTTCACTCAAATATCACTGGGAACCACGACCGCCCGTAGTGTGGCTCCTGCTGCGATTGAGAGGGTATGCACTCGACACAATCCGAAAAAAGAACGCGGCAGCCGTCGACGACGAAGGCTCTGCAACATTCACACCTGCCTGACCACGAAATGCAGTGTTACGCACCGTACAAGGGAAAACAAGGTCTTGTGAGTGTAGTATGCGAGAGCCGTTACACCAGTACCATTAATGTAGCACGAGCTGCAACATTGGGATACATCGGGCTTGAGTCGTCTATCGACCGCAGGCATGGGGTCTAGGTGGATATCCGGGGGAGTTTGTAGGCGACATGCAGTGCAGCTCCGGCGCGTTGCTGCTGTCACATGAAATGCGAATGAATCGATCGTCGGCTAAAGGCATCCAGCCATCATGAGCGTCATTGCCCTCGAGTGCGTCGGAGCACGTCAGGCGCCGGAAAATGCTCGACCGCCCGTTCAGTGGGACGGGAGACAGCGGGTGCCGTGTAAGCGAAGGCGATTGTTCCATCTTCTTCGAGATTAAAAATTCATGTTCTCCAAACTTCGCATGCGATACTCAATTAAGGTTTGTCCTCATGCCGCTTAAGTCGTCTAGTCTAGGCTTGCGATGATGGTCGCCAATCCCTTTGTGCCTGCTGAGTCTGTGGGGAAGTATTTGAAATGGGATGAACTCGAGTTCTTGCGAAAAAAATATTCGTCTTGTTTTCTATCGACGTGGTGCTGGATATATACACCGTGCAAACAGGCAGAGAGCGAGGTATGCTGATCGCCCAGGGTAACTAACCAATTCAATCATCACATCATTGTCCATGCCCCGCCGTTGAACGCCGCAGAAAAGGGAACAAAAAGAGAACAGAGCCAAACACTGGAGCCCCGAAACGCCGTTAAGATGACAACCCAGAGTCCTTGCCCCGGCTTCCGGTGCCAGTGCCCGTACCGCGGTGGACGACCTCGGAGCCCGCCACTTCCTCTTCGTCTTCGTCATCCATGTCCAAGTCATCTTCGTCATCGTCGTATTCTTCAACCTCGCCGTCCTCGAGCTCACCCTCCAAGCACTGGTCAAAGCCGTCGTCGGCCTCACTCTCGCTCTCACTCTCGTCCTCCTCGAAGCCGAGCACGCCGAGGATGGGCACCTCAATCTTGCGGTACTGGCTTCTAATCATGCCGTCGGCCATCTCGAACAGCTTGGCGTCCTTGTCCGGCGGCGCCTCCCTGTCCATGGAGAAGTGGGCCTCGTCCTGGTCAGCGAGGTCGTCAGGCCCCGGAGCGTGCGGCGATGACAAACCCTCGGGCACGTTCATGACCCAGCGTCGGACCCCCTCGCCCTTGGTGACGCGGGTCCGGGTGCTCTTCGCTCTTAACCCCGTCCGGAATTGCCGCTTTTGCCTCCGGCGTCTCCGCTGGATCCGGTCACGGATGTACCACGCCACCACCAACATGGCAGCTTGCATCATCTCTTGACATTTTTGCCTGTGCATGTTGGCCCAGGCCTGACATCTCTGCTGCTGCGCGTTGGAGATGGCTTGGCATCGTTGCTGGTAATAGGCGGCGATGCGGGAGACCATGGCCACGTATCGGGGATCCATGGGCGGCTGGTTCGCATCTGCCGCACCCGCGTTGAAGTTCGGAATCGGCTTGGGCGGGTTGTTTTGTGGTGGCTCTTCCTGCTTCATCGTCGTAGTGACATGGTCGTTGGTGATGTTGGCCTCGGCGGCCTTGCGCTTCAGTTGAGCTGACAGGGGAAGTGCGGGTTTCCGGAACGAGAGATGCTCGGGCGGGGGCGTGACAGGAGCCAGAGGGTTGAAGTTGAAAGTAGGTAGATGCGCCGCCATAGAGGGTGGTTTGGTGTGAGCTACGTTGCTATATCGTGATGTTTTGTGAGTAGGTGGTGGTGTTGTGCATCTGATATCGTGGATGGAGTATATTCAGGCGCCTCCGTCCTATCGGTAAACGGCACACGCTCGACAGAAGGAGATGGGAGATGTTTGGCTTCCAACTCGTAACAGTCGCGGGAGACGCGGTAGTGGCAGTAGATTGGGACGGGTCGGGCAGTTGCTGTTATTGATGTGTGTTGGGAAGCAGTCGCAGTAATAGTAGTGCTGCTGGCAGCGGAATCAGACAGATAAGGGTGTATATGGGATGGTTGGGATCCGCTGAAGACAGATGGACGGGTGAGATGGATGTATCAAACCAAGTATTCGGTAGGCAAGGAGGGGTGAGAGACGGGGGGCACAGAAAAAGAGATATATACCTGCAAGGCGATATTTCAAATGCAGAGGGCGACATGACGGCGTATGCTGCCATGTTTGAGCCAAGGGTCTGGCGATAAATTTGGAGAGTGAGCGGGAATGGGCTGAGAAGGAGTCGAAATCGGCCGATACCGAATGGCAACCGTGCCGTACTTTGGGGCCAGGCCCGGTACGTATCTCACGTACCTCATTGCTGTAGGGCGGGCGGGCAAGGTACTTTCACCGACTTCTCGAGCCTCGATCAACTCCGCTTACAACGGCCATCCCGTGAGCTGCGGACATGCCATCTGGCAGACTGTCCCTCTTTCCTATCCCTTTTCTTCTCCTTCCCTCTCTTTCTCTCTTCCGTCCCGATTGCGGTCGCGGTTGCGGGCGAATTTCCAATAGAGTAACTCGCCCAAGGCACTGACCGTCCAAAGCAGGCGAAGTGCTTGCCTCCACGTCGCACTCTTCTTGACCCAACCTCATCACACCAGTCATCGCTCTCACCCAAGCATCGTCCAGCTGCTTGATATGGCATGTTTCGATCCGGACCATCAATTTCCCCATAATCTCATGTCGATAGTCGTGGCACCCACATTCACATCCGACAATGCCCTCCGACAGCGTCTGTCGAGACCCGACACCCCGTCATATCCATGCGGTCTTGGTTCCCACGCTCGCACAACGTACCCGTGTAGACGCGGCGTACCTTTTCTCGACTCCGTTCTCCCCGTTCGGTCCCACGCGGGCCCTAGCATGCGATTCTATCATTGATCCATCATCCACACAAAATGAACGGCCCATGCCTTCCCACCCAAGACCGCAAGGAACCATGCTATCCTCATCAGCCGGCGCAGCCCCACGGCCATGTACTCCGACCTCAAAGCACAATGCTACCAACGATCCACGCCGACGGGGGAAATAGACACCAGACGCAGGGTGCTGCCACCCACTGGAGACAGAGCGCCCCCTGGGGTGGCGGCATCCTCTGCCGTCTGCCCATCTTTGATTGCCTCCAGCCCACCCTCGTCCGCTTCCTGCAAACACTTGCTCGTCCCGTTTTGGAGGGGGTATCCAGCTGTCCGTCGATCCCGACGGCCGGCGAGCCACGATATGGTCATGGCCGCCATGTTATGATGTGACCCCCGCCCTGTCAATCTCGACATGACGGAGTAATCATTCGACCCTCGCCCGCATGGCAATGCATTGCGGCAACAGCCTCACTGGCAGCTGCCAACTGGAACAACTCGACCGCCTTTTAGTGGCTGTCTAGGCGCTGCGAAGGTCCAACGCGCAGAGCACATTGTGTTTCCTGCGGCCCCAAAGTTTGACTGCTGCAGCCCGACAGCAAGGCGTCGTGGCGTCTTTCGCTGCCGGGACGTTCCGCGCGACTCTAGGCAAAATCCTCCCAAGACTACCCAGCCAGAACTTCCATCCCAGGCACACAACATGCGACCTCATTAGGCTTTCCAGCGTTCCAGAGTGATGGAAACCACAGTCATGTTGTCGCCGCCGCACTGTCATCCACATATCCGATTTCCACAGGTATCTTACGTTCGCTGCCGCTTCCATTTTATTGTGGTTCTTGGCTCAACGGGACCTCCAAGGCAGGCCTTCCTACGTATGGCGGTCCAACAGAATGATGCTAGACGAGACAGACGCTCGTAAGACGGTGATGCACGCCAGGCAAGTAGCCGTAAAACACTCGGCCCAAAGCACGAAAGAAGCAGAAAACATGCGTCGGTGATGGTCCTGATCGCGCCCCCCTTCTTGGCTTTCTTGTTCACCGCGTTTCTCATGATCGTTACGGATACCCTCGCAGCAAACCTTGCTTACACGACCTACCTTATCTACTTCCAGGGTCCAAACAAACAGCTCTTGCGGGTACAGGACCCCTAATTCCGACACCGTGCCTTCTTTTTTTTCCCTCCCTTTTCCCCATCAAACCCATTTTGTTCTCCGCTCCGGTGGTTCCAGTCTTGAGTTGTCCTACATCCGGCTGTCGACGCCGTCACGAAAATTCCGCTAACGCCGAGGTGGTGCTTGCTCGCTTGCCCTGCGTCAGTTGCCGTTGGCATACTATCCTGTTCCTGTTGCATCTTTGGCTCGAGGCATCCGTACAGGGCTACCGCCTAATTTTATCGCCATCGCAGCATGCCATGCCACTTCTCCGTCCCATCCATCTATCCCATGCCGTGCTACCTTAATTACTCTGTGTAAGCGTACCATTCGTTCAGACCGGTGCCAACTAAACCCGGACGCCTGGACCGCCGACCTCACAGGGCAGTTGGCAAGCACACTCGCACTGGAGCCTTCAGGCGCGCACCCCCCTTCACCATGTTCCCACCTCCACTGATGGCAAGTTTCTCCAAATGGCTCCAATCGACTCGGACGGATTTGAGCACCGTCCCGAAAAATATCGCGACATCTCACGTCCACGCTACCGCTCGCACGATTCGATCCTCGTCCAGCCAGTGCCAACCCCGGTTTCTATTGACCCTCCCCGCTCGTTACCTCATCATTCTATCTTTCGCCTGCCGTTACGGTACCACCTGTGCCCCGGCCATTAAACCGGCAAGCAAAAAATCCTGAACCGACGTCACGTCCTAACAGCTCATACCCATGATATGCTCACATGTTGGCCCGACCACTCACCACACTCGCCTGTCATGATCTGGCCCCCTCGTTGTTAGCCACCGCTCGATCATTGCCTGCCTCCGCACTTCACCTCCACCGGTGCCGCATCAATGGAACGAGACGCGGCTCCATCTCCAACTTCAGCTTCTGCAGAGAGGCTAGGGCTGCCGGATCACCGTACGAAGAGAGCAGGAGCTGGCACCTGTCCGTTTTCGTCAGGGGCAAGAAGACAAAGTCGACGGTGAAGCTCGACGATCTACCCCAAGGTGCTCTGCCGCTGGATCCCCGTCCTGTGCAGGATGAGAGCCCAGCCTACCCGACCGTCGTGCTGCAAGCGCGCCGCAACATGCAAAAGTTCAACAACTGCGTGCTCCTGACGCGCGTTGGCGGTTTCTACGAGCTGTACTTTGAGCATGCCGAGGAGTACGGTCCCCTGCTGAACCTCAAAGTGGCTCAGAAGAAGACGAATGCCGGTCCGGTTTCCATGGTAAATTTCTTTTCTTGTTTGGTAGCATGTCTATTGAGACATGTGCGCTGTTGGTCTCATGTTCTTTGGTCTGATGTGTGAATGGTGAATTAGGCCGGTTTTCCTTTCTTCCAGCTGGATCGATTTCTCAAGATCCTGGTCCAAGACCTGAATCGCTTCGTCGCTATTGCTGAGGAGTTCCCCAACAATGCGCCGGAGAAGGTCAAGTCTGGTGGCTGATGCACGATCGTAAAGTTGCTCGTATCATAACGCCAGGAACCTTGATTGACGAGAATTTCATGGATCCCTATGCCAACAACTACGTCCTGGCCGTCCACGCGACGACGGCCCAGTCCGGAGGAGGGGTGGACGGCACAGCAACATCGGCAGGAGGAGAAGGAGGAGGAACCCCAAACTCGTCTTCTCGTTCAACCACTTACCGGAACGTGACTCCCGCAACTGGTGACCCGGCCGTACCACCGATGCCCCTAGGCCTCGCGTGGCTGGACCTGTCCACAGGCCAATTCTGCACGCAGACCACCGATCTCTCGGCGCTGTCGTCGATCCTGTCGAGGATATGCCCCAGAGAAGTCGTGCTCGACAGCGAGATCCAAGCCCAGGCCGACCATGGCCTGTTTTCCGTACTCGCAGAGGACCGCCATCTGGTCACTTACAGTTCCTTCGGTGACATCAGGCGTCTTTCTGACTGGGCCCCCATGCTTGAGAGTGACATCCCTCAGGCGACGTGCGATGCCTTCACCGAGGTTGAGGTGATGGCCGGCAGCCTGCTGCTGCATTACGTCAAGGAGCGGTTGCTAGGGTTGAGCATGAAGCTGCAGCCGCCAATGCGACACGAGAACATGGAAATAATGGGCATAGACAAGAACAGCATGCGTTCGCTAGAGATTAAGCAGACGATCCGCGATGGGAACTTCCGGGGCAGCCTGCTACACGCGATCAGACGGACGGTCACAAAAAGCGGTGCCAGACTCCTCCACGATTGGCTCAGCGCCCCGTCGACATCACTCGATGTAATAAAGCTCAGACAGGACCTCGTTGCCCGCTTCATCGAGGAGCCGGACCTGCGCGATGCCGTCATCCTGTTGCTCCGTCGCAGTCATGATTCCCAGCGCCTGGTTCAAAAGTTCGCCCTCGGGAGAGGAGGCCCAGACGACCTGGTGGCACTGGCCAACACCGTTCATGCTACCATCAGTATCCATCAGCTATTAGCGGAAGCCACCGACGAGTCCAACTGCCTCGCGCACATGACCGGCCGGCTGAGCCTCAAGGGACCCCTAAAACTCGCGCGCCGGATCAAGGAGGCCATCGACGAGGAGGGCATCGTCCACCAGCACGAAATCAAAGAGAGTGAGGCGGGGCAGATGATGGCCCTCGCCCAGGAAATCGTCAGCACTGAAGGCACGCAAGACGACGCCGCCGTCCTCCCCAAGGGCGCCTCCAAGAAGAAGCGCCCCATGTCGGTCCGCGAAGCCTATGCCGACGACAGCGAGACCTGGACCATGAAGCCGAGAGCCAGCCCGGTCCTCAGACAACTCCACGCCGACCTCGCCGCTCTTCAAGCCAAGAAGGAAATCCTCGCCGAGACCCTGCGCGGCGAACACGGCGCTGCCTCCCTCACCCTCCGCTGGAGCCCCGCCCTCGGCCACTTCTGCCACATCAGGGGCAAAGACGTCCGCTCCATCCCCGCCACCATTAAGGCGCTGAGCTCTAGCAAGTCGACGAGCTCCTTCCACGCAGCGGACTGGACACGCCTCGGCCAGCAGCTCGAGCACGCCCGGCACAGCATCCGCACCGAGGAGCAGCGCGTTTTCCACGCCCTCCGCGCCGCCGTCGTGCTAAACCTTGTCAAGCTGCGCCGGAACGCCGCCGTCCTCGACGAGCTCGACATCGCCACCTCCTTCGCCCGGCTTGCCGTCGAGCAGGGCCTCACCCGGCCCCTTCTCAACAACTCGACGGCCCACACCATCATCGGTGGCCGGCACCCGACCGTCGAGGGCGGGCTCCACGAGCAAGGGCGCAGCTTCGTCCGCAACGACTGCCTCGTCGGCGGCGGCGCCGGCGCGGGGAGGCTGTGGCTCATCACGGGGCCCAACATGGCGGGCAAGAGCACGTTCCTGCGGCAGAACGCGCTCATCACGATCCTCGCGCAGGTCGGGTGCTACGTCCCCGCCGACTACGCCGAGATGGGCGTCGTCGACGCGATCTTCAGCCGCGTCGGTTCCGCCGACAACCTGTACCGCGACCAGAGCACCTTCATGGTGGAGATGATGGAGACGGCGGAGATCCTTCGCAGCGCGACGCCGCGGTCCTTCGTCATCATGGACGAGATCGGAAGAGGCACGACGCCCGAGGACGGCACCGCCGTTGCGTATGCCTGTCTTCATCACCTCGTCACGGTCAACCAGTGCCGGACGCTGTTTGCGACGCACTTTCACAGAGTGGCTGATTTGGCCATCGCGGAGGGGTTGGCTGCTGAGGGGAAGGGGGGCGTGGACACGTACTGTACGGACGTGGACGAAGATGGGCACGGGGGCTTCGTGTACGTTCACAGGCTGCGCAAGGGTATCAATCGGCAGAGTCACGCACTCAAGGTCGCAAGGTTGGCAAACTTGCCAGGAACGGCAATCAGTGTTGCGCAGAAGGTTCTTGGTATTTACGACCGGTACTAGCTAGACATCACTTGAGGCGATCTACAACGACGGACATGGAGTTTCACTGTAAGATATGGATTCCGTAGGAGACCTGTAAGCTTTTGGATGTTAGCCATGATACCCAGCAGGACATGAGGCTGTAAAAAGAAAAAAGGATAGATAGATGCTCCCTCATAGGGTGGTGATGTGTTTGTCATCAAGTAGATCAGGGTTAAAAAGCTCTTGAACGTTTATATAATCATCGGAAGCAGGCGGGAAAGAGTAGGAAAAAAAAAGTGACTAACCTTTTGCATGTTCGAGGGTGAATGCTCACAAGCATGTCACATCACCGGGATTCGAGAGACTGTGTTTTGCCGTCAAATGCGACGTGCTTTATTGACCGGCGACTCAACTATGAAGCCTTGTTCAAGGTCTACGTATTGTCGTAAACCTGTTCGTAGCCTAGATAGTAGGTGTGGCATCACCAATTTCCCGTCATATTTAGTCGCTGGAAAGAATGTTAGCAGGGACAGCAAGCACAAGGGGTTTGGCGCAACATACAAAAGACCACCGAAGCCACCGTCCTCATCGGACTCCTCGTCCGACTTCTCAGCCTCCTTCTCCTCCTCCTTGGCCTCGGCAGCACCGCCGGCAGCGGCAGCGGGGGCGGCGGAGGCGTAGGCATCGGGGTTGGCGATGCGGTCCTTGAGCTCCTCAATCTCGGGCCAAGAGATCTCGGTCTCGATGGCGACAGCGAGAACCTTCTTGTAACCGTTGAAGAAAGAGTGCATGACGGAGGGCAGGGTGGGGAAGTTGATGGCCAGGGAGACAGCGGCAATGGAAGCAATGGCGCTGGAGAAGGCCTTGAGGAGCTGCTCCTCGCCGATGTCGAGGACGTCAGCGGGGAAGGTGTTGCCCTGGTCGTAGACCTGGGCGATGCCCATGCCGTAGGTGAAGGGCGAGATGTTGAGCATGTTGAGGAGGGTGGCCTCAGAGGGGCCGACCTTGGTGTTGGCCTCAACGAGCTTCAGGTCCGAGACGATTTCAATGGTACCACGAGCAATCTTGGTGGGGACACCGAGGGCCTGGAAGAAGGAGGTCTTGCCGGGCTCCATGCCGGTGTTGCCAGCGGGAATCCAGACATCGGAGGGAGCGACGGCACCGGCACGAGCAGGGGCAGCGACCTTGTTGGCAAGGATCTTGTCACGGATGTCCTTGAGCTCGCCGTTGGTGAAGACGAAACCAACGTTGCCCTTGACGTAGGGCAGGAGACGCTCGTACTCGGGGGAGTCGGGGATGAAGGTCTTGAGGGCACGGCGAACCTGTTGGGTGGTTGGTTAGCATACGCGGCTTTATTTTATTGTCTTCTTTTTGTTGAGCACGCCGCGCCCGAAAGCAAAGAAAACGGCAATACTCATTATTGAATTGAACGTACCATGGTGTTCTTGCCCATCAAGACGACACCCTCACCACGGAGGGACTGTCTGATCTCGTGCATCTGCTGAGAGCTGACATTGTCGACGGTGACGATGAAGATGGACTTGTACGCCTCGAGCAAGCCCTTAAGCTTGTCGAAGTAGCCGGCCTTGTTCGCAGATTTGCCCCCCATATCTTCTTTTTTATGAAGGCAGGTTGTTTAAGGGCAAATGAATTTTTTGGTGATGGTGAATAGGAATTGGGTATCAAAAGTTGATGTGTTGTAAGAGAGAAAAAACTGACGCTCACAGAGAATTGAGCTTTTTGCTCTCACCAACCGAAATTCCTCTCTTGCCCGGCATGTGTGCTCCGGCGGCCCAGGCGACGTCCTCTTAGGGCAACCCATTAGGCCTTAGCCGAAATGGGACAAGCGCGGGGCGGCTCGCAGGGAAGAGAGTGGCCCGAGCTCTGGGAAAGATACATGTGGACATGTACTTTTTTCGGCCTCCAGTGGTGGGGCAGCTTTGCAGGTACAGATGAGTTTGAAGTGAAACTTTCACTTCACCTCGGTCCAGTGTATAGGCAAGCTCTACTCAGCCCAATTGAGCCGGGACAACTTACGAGAAACCTCAAACTCACAATGAAGGTTCCATACAACTGCCTGGAGCCCTCTGGCAACGTCGTCTTCGCTGCCCGGGGTGGAAAGATCCACTCCTTCAGCCTGGAGGACGGCTCTCACCTCTCAACGTGGAAACACCCGGACGTTGAAAAGGTGACTGCCGCAGCCGCCTCAGTCGCCGCCTCGAATGTCGAGATCGAGGTGAGCTCGAGCGTACCTACGCCGTCATCTCCGGTCAATGACGAGGATGGGCCCCCCGCCAAGCGTCAAAGGGTTGAGAGTGACGGCGAGGAGAAGGGGGGAGACGGGGAGCAGACCAAGGAAGGTGACGCCATGGTTGTCGACAGTGAGCCTGCGAAACCCGAGCATCAGAAGAAAGATAGGAGAAAGGGCAACAAGCAGATGAGGCGGAACAACAGGGACGGCCAGCAGCAGCAGCAGCAGCAGCAGCATAATCGCGGCGGTGCGTTCGCCAGAGTCCCAGATTACCCAGTTATCACCATCATGACGACCACAAGCAACGGAAGCCACCTGCTGGCCATCTCGGGTCACGATAAGGCTCTTTGGGTGTTTGAGCACGACGGCAAGGGTAACCTGAAGCAGTTGAGCCAGAGGTACGTTGTCCGACTTACACCGCCTTGTATACTAGCTTTAACACACTCCGGTGCAGACAAATGCCTAAACGCCCCTGCTCCGTCCTCATCTGTCCGGACAACCAGACGGTCCTGAGCGCAGACAAATTCGGCGATGTCTACTCCCTGCCGCTGATCCCCGCGGAGGCCGCCGACGCTCCCGCATCAGACCCCGGAATCCAGCCCGATGTTGCCCCCAAGCCTTTCAAGCCGGAAGCCAACCCCTTGACCGTGCACTCCAAGAGCAATCTCCGCGCGCTTCAGAGTCAGCTGCGTGAGCAGCAAAAGTCGAAGCGCGACGCCCCCAAGGACCAGCCGACCTTTGAGCACACGCTCCAGATCGGCCACGTCTCCATGCTCACGGCGCTGACGCTCGCCTCTAAAGGATCCCGCCGGTACATCATCACGGCGGACCGTGACGAGCACATACGCGTCTCGCGCTTCATGCCGCACGCGCACGTCATCGAGGGCTTCTGCCTCGGCCACGCAAACTTTGTCAGCGCGCTCACGCTCCCGAACCAGGACGTGTTGGTCTCGGGAGGTGGTGACAGCGAGCTGTTCGTCTGGGACTGGGAGGCCGGCAAAGTCTTGTCCAAGTTTGATCTCCTGGAGCAGGTCCAGCAGGTCGAGAAGGAGGCTGTCAAGATCGCGGTTTCTCAGCTCCTCTCCGCCACGGTTACCGCCAATGGCCTACAGGTGCCTGTGGTTCTAGCGGTATGCGAGAGGTATGTCAAGTTTGGTCATTGGGTGATGCTGAAAGCGGCTAACCTCAAATAATCAGCGTCTCCGCCATCTTCGTCCTACGTCTCTCTGACGACAACACCTTGACTCACGTTCAGACCATTTCCGCCCCCGGGAACCCCCTCCACGTGGCGCCAATTGCCAGCGATAGCTCCCTCACGAGCATATTGGTGACTATTGACCCAACAGAGAACGATAACGCGCCCAACGGCATCATCTCGTTCAGATGGACAGGCGCCGCCTTCTCGTCACAAGACCTCGGGATCCAAGACGCTAGCGTCAGTGAGGGTGAGTTCGAAATGTCGCACGAACAGGTGCGGAAACTACTGTACAACACCGAAGACCTGCGCAAGCGAGGTGAGGACGAGCAAGGAGATGAGGTAGAGCAAGGAGAACAGCAGCCGCAAGTGGAGCAGACGCAGGAAGGGGAGCCAAAAGAGGAAGCCTCATAGAGATTACCCTTGGTAGCTAGTCGCAATATATATAATCCAACTGCAAGCAAAGCACATTTATCATCAAATCGATTCAACGGATTATCCTCTCTATGACCGTGAACGCCTTCCTACCAAGTCTCGAATATCCGTCGAGCGAGAGAAGCCAAGTAATGTTTTAAAAAGGCACGCGCTGGACCAGATTTCCCTGTTTACTCTACTGGTCCATTTAAACCAGCTTCCATTCTCGACGAACCGACTCAGCGCGTCTAGACGAAACGTCGCAGCCAGTCAGTTGCCGCCATCGTGAGAGCGGCCTCCGAACAGCAGACACCTTTGCCATTTCCATGCAACCGTTTCCATCCATTCGTGACTGGGAAATATGCATCTCTGTTCTGTAGAACAGATGTGAAAAGAAGTATCTCGACCCACGCCCCCCATCACGCCTAAGATGCTCGTACTGTCAAATTTCATTGAAACATGTCATTTACTGGGATGCACACTGCACCCGCTCGGCGCCGGGGTGGCCGTCCTCATCGTCCTCGTCCATGGAGCCGCCAGCGCCACCGAACACTCTAGCCTGGGAGGTGTTGTCGAGATCCTCGAGGTCGGCGGGCTCGGTCATGGCCTCGGGAGGAGGCACGGTCTGCAGCGAGGGAGCGGGAAGCAACTTCTGGAGAGCCTCGAAAGCGGCGGGGTCCTCGGTCCAGCCCTTCTCAGGGAACTTGACATTAAACTGAATGTAGAGGTTGCCGAAATCGTGATGTCTGGGAGAAGGCATGCCCTGGCCACGGACCATCTTGACGGCGTCTGAAATAAGTCAGTTAAAAATGCGCAAGCGATATACTGGATTGCAAATCAACATACCTGGTGCAATGGCTTCACCGGGCAGGATCTCGATGCTGAGCCACCTCTCGTCAAGGTGCTCAATGTAGATGGTGCCACCAGCCAGCGCTGTCACCAATTCGATCTCGCACTGGTACAGCAGGTCGTCCTCTTTGCGGGTGAAGCGGGGGTGGGGCTTCTGCTCGATCTCGAAAACGACATCACCGGCCTGGATGCCAGGGGCCTGGTCACCCTCGCCGCGGAACTCAACCTTGGTGCCGCTTCTGACACCACGGTCGACGTGGACATGGAGAACCTTGCGGTCGACGATGGTCTTCTTGCCGTTGCACTGCTTGCAGCGATCCTTGTCCTTGATCGTCTCGCCCTCTCCGTTACAGTCAGGGCAGACAGTCTGGAAACGCTGGATCATGGGACCCATCTGTCTCATCATGGTCTTCATACCGTGGCCGTCACAGCCGGCGCAACGCTTAACCGCACCTTCCTTTCCACCGCGTCCCTCGCACTTGGAGCAGATGACGGAACGCTGGAGAGCCAGCTTGGAGATCTTTCCGCGGTAGACGTCCTCGAGCGAGACCTTGTGGGTGTGGTGAATCGTGCGAGCCTTGGGAGGACCACGGTTGGGCATGCCGCCACCACCGAACATCCCGCCGAGACCGCCGCCGAAGCTGCCAGAGCCGAAGAACTGAGCGAACAGATCTTCAGCAGCCATGCCGCCGCCACCGCCAGCACCGCCCTCGAGACCAGCCTCGCCATATTGGTCGTAGACAGTACGCTTCTGGGAATCGGAAAGGATCTCGTAGGCGTGGGAAATCTCTTTGAACTTCTCTTCCGCCTCGGGGTTGTGGGCGTTCTTGTCTGTTGCGGCTTCGTCAGCGAGTGCGTCTAGACGCGATGGCGGATGCGTTGGTACATACCAGGGTGGTACTTGAGGGCATTTGTCTTGTATGCCTTCTTCAATTCCTGCTCCGTCGCCGTCGGCGAGACCTACGTTCCGCGTTAATACTCGATCTCGTTCAGTCTAAGTGCTTCGCCGTGCGACGTACGCCGAGGGTGTCGTAGAGCTTGGTTTCCTTGACCATTTTGTCGGTAGGTACAGTAATCCTTATTTAAAGCCTTGGCGCTGGAGTCTGAGTTAAGAGTAGAGGTTTATAGAGGGGGCCTACAAAAATCAAACTCAGTCAGTCGAACAATTCGAGGAAAGGTGACGGGGTGTTGTGACTTTCAGTCGCGTTTGCCCGCTTTCAAATACACAGTGGACGGATGTGAGAGGCGAGAGGAAGGGCTTTGGAAGCCTCGAGCTGAGAGCGCCGACCAACACGGCAGAAGAAACTGCTGGGATTTGGTTTATGTTGTAAGGAACACCCAGGATTCCACTTACTCTTTGAAAAGGGCCCGCAGAGACGGTTGCGCAACTGGGTATCTGGTGTACGTAAACGGGAAAGATGAATGTTGTTGTAAGAAAATAAGAGCAGAGAAAGTTGGGAGGGGAGTTGTAGCCGGGCTGGCGTGGAAGTTATTGATGCTTAGGTTCCTGGCGGGGAGAAATACGGTGGAAATTGTACCTGGACTGAATGGAACCGACGCCGCTAATGACGGGACATTGGGACGCTGGATTTTTCACAATAAAGGGAGAAACCAGGCAAGGCAGGCTACAAAGGCGGGTCGCCTTGCGCATTCCCCGTACCAAAATGGCCCCAAGTTGAAATCGATGGAAGAAGATGGAATTCTTTTCAGCCACAGTGGCGGTGCTGATGATGCAATACCTGCACCCTCTTTCCAGATCTGGCCGGAGGGTCCAAGGACCCTGATCCGCCCTGTTCCAGATATGCTGTTTGTCCAGCTTCCAAGAGTCTTCCACTGCAATTCCTGCCGCCGTCAACCGGATTCCAGCCTGATTGCCCTCCCCTAGTAAGCCCCGAACCCTATTCTTGTCCCATGCATCCGATGTCCGGCTCAAGTAGCTTCTTAACAATTTCTCGCAACCTGTTCCCCACCATCCACGGGAAATCTCAGCTAAGCGGAGCCCAACAGTGGATTTCTCATCCGTCATCGTCATCCTGCTGGCGGGTCATCGCAGTGACCTTCGCCGGCGGACTTTACTCCTGGTCGGCGATAGCCGCTCAACGACTTGTTTAAACGAATCTCCAACAACAGTAGGACAATGCACCTTTGCTATGGCCAGGCAATTATTTCAACTCCTTCTCCGGCAGTGTTGCGAGGCGAACCCTCTTCCAGTGGCCCATGAAACGAACACACGCGTTTGCTCCAGTTCGTTTCAAGCAGGCTCGTCAGATGTCTGGGGAGACAACTCGTGCAGGACAAAATGTGCAGGTAACTCCGCGCCCCTAACGAGACCGGCTCAATACCTCAGCCTGATCTGTTGTTGGTCTTCTTTGCATTGTTTCAACATCACGGTGTTGTTCTGGAGTAAAGAAGCCTCATTCCCGAGACCTGCAAATTTAGAGACGTTGCCAGGGCTGCGAAAAACATTGAGTCGTGTTTGCTTACAATCGTCTTAACAACGCCGATCCCTCAGGTGTCCGTGATCTCAAGAAAATGTGCAGTCAGCGCGCATCTTGCAGCGCTCGGGCGGCTGTGTGTGGGCACGGCAAAATGCAATACTCCATTCCATCGACCCAGACCAAGACTGGTTCTTGGACGTAGATAATAATGTGCGTGAGCCAAAAATTACTCAACACGCTCACTGTTCGACTTGCTTGGACATCAACAACTCCATGCTCGCCGTACTAGAGAAGGTTCGTAACTATTGCGTAGTAAAGTGGTCAGGGAGTGAATGTACGCCTACCTCACTCGCTGGTCTACAGGACCGTTCCTGGGCGGGGATGGCCTCACTGACGTCAAGATCGATCGAAATCTGACGTGGAGAAGCGCCATGAGCCCGCCATCTCAGGCTTGAGCCTCACCATGAGCCCGGTAACCCAGTCAACGGGGTGGGCCATGGGTCGTTTGCGTTTCGATGCGGACCGAAAAAGTTCGAGAACCATCGCTACCACAAGGCAACCTTCTCTCTCCGAGTGGGCGTACCAAGCATCGTTCTGACAAGATAGTGTTAAGCAAGCTCGACTGGGCCTTTGAGAAATATACCTTGGGATTGCGACTGTTTTCTCTGTCAATTGTGTATGCTTCGTTGCAAGAAAAGACTCTACTCCTTGAAGCATACGTCGGAGGAACAGATATCCTTCCTCCACCACGGAGACTAGGCACAGATCCACTCGAACCCGGAGCGGAGCCGAGCCGGAATACCAGTTGAAGAGAACTAGGCCGATGACCTAGGGTAGAAAGTCATCAGCGGGATCACGCGGTATATGCTTCATCATAGCTGCCATTCCGCTAGATCCGGTCTCTTTAATGACCACAGTCAAGGCCTTTGAATCCAGGACCACGCCCGCTCATGACATAGTGTGTGATATACACTGGGGCAGAAGAAAATTGACGACTGGTTTTCATGCGGATCGCTAACAGAGCAAAATAAGTGACAGGTCACGAATCAGGACTCGTGAACCATACCAATGTGCAGCCTTCAGCAAAACATTACAATCAATTATCGTGGCTATTTACTGAACATGCGTGGTCTAATCAATAAACAAAATGATCATCAGAAAGGGCTCCTAATGAAACGAGACGGAAACCAATGAAAGCCTTCACTCAGGTGCAGACGCATATAGGACAGGCCTGCGGATGCAACTAGTGCTTCTCTGCAATGTAAATGCTCAAAAGTGAGTGTTTGAATGGACAAGAGGTCAGAATGGGCGGGGAAGTTCGAGCATCTCCGTCGTCCGGCTCCCAGCTCCGAAGCCGCCCAATCAGACACAAGCGATTTGAATGTCACCGATATCAGCAGGCGAAGCTCAACCGACATCCACCCCGCGCGGGCCGCAGACTGGGGCGACATTCCCGGCTTCTCAGAGCATGGATAGGTCTGATTGCCATGCCATGTGTTCCCCTTCCTTGTCGGAATGTATTTCATTTTCCTGTTGCAGTGAGTGTATGTAACATCTCAAGCTAAGATTGAGTGAGACAAGGCCCCTGGGGTCGACATTGTCTTGGTGATAGCTTATCTCTTATCAAAATCAAACGGGCGTTTGGATGGTTTGAGCTGGTGCGCCTCTTCGTGGGCTAACCCCTCCTCGGAGAAGCAGCATCCTCAGCTCGTGTGAAGGTGACGGCATTAGGTCCGGTTGAACATGCAGGTTTGAGCCGCCCAAAGTCTGGGCTCGTGCGTGGCATGATTCGGGTTTTCCTATAATATTCCATTCTTGCATTGCGATATCAGGCAATCCCCATTGACAGTCTCATAATCCGAGAAACCCGAATCAGTCAGCGCTCTCGACCTAGTACCCCGGGACAAACTTCCTCTCCAATCTTGTTAATCGGCAATCCTTGCCCAAGATGGATCTGACAGCAGATTTCAGTCCTTACCGCGCCGATGGCAAGCTCGTAGGTTGACACGATGCCGGCGCTCGGGCTCAGGAGAGCTGATTATGCTGTCAGTATGGCTTCGTGTGTGTCGTGACCGGCGCCGCTCAACCCGTTGGGCAGGCCATCATTGAGGAGCTGGCAGGTATGAGATTCGCCCATCGCGTCTGTGAGAGTAATGTCTAAGTAGCAAACAGCACACGGTGCCGCCTCTATTTACGGTAAGACGGCCACCTGAATGGGAGGCTTCAGACATGGATGGCCGGATGGCCAAGACTGATATCGCCCAGCATGCGACAAGACGGCCAGCGACGAGACGTTCAAGGCCCTCGTCACTAAGGTGCACGAGGAGCACCCCAACACCAAAATCATCCCCTACCCCTTCAACGTAGCTAAGGAGGAAGAGACATTGGTTCTCATCGACGAGCTGCTCAACGCCTTCGGACGCCTCGACATCTGGGTGTCATCGGCCGGTCTCCTCGGCCCGCCGTCCATCGCCGAGACGACACCGGCAGACCTGCAGCGGTGCTTCGAGGCGCACTCGATGGCGCCGTTCTTCGCGCTCAAGTATGCGCCGCCAGCCATGGCAAAGCTGACGGAGAAGCAGTCGTACCCAAATGCCGCGCCTAAGACGCAGAAGTACGGCAGCATCATCGTCATCAGCAGTGTGGCGTCGACGTACGGCGGGTGCTGGGGGCCTTGCTACACGATGGCGGCGCACGCGGCGCTTGGGGTTGTGAAGGCGGGCGTCGCGGTGCTCAAGGGCACGGGGGTGAGGATCAACTGCATTTCGCCGGGCCAGATTGACGTTGGACTGGACCTGAACGGGGTGAGAGGCACCTGGTTACCACTAGTCGATGGGGTTGTGCTGACAAGCGGTAAAGGTTGACATGAAGGGGATGAACTCCCAGTTTCCTCCTGCGAGCTTGCAGGGTAAGGAAGTGAGTATTCTTCGAAGGACAATTTAGTTCGTGACTGACACTCATTGCAAAAGTCATCGGAGGCCCGCATCGGCCTCGAGCGGCCGGGCAGTCCTCAAGAGGTAGCTCGCGTGGCTGGTTTCCTCGCCTCAGGATTCAGCTCCTACATTACGGGAGCAAACCTGGTCGTCGACGGGGGCTCCTCGTAAGTGTCTTCCAGCCAGACGAGCCCATGATCAGAAGATTAGCTCATCCGTGTCGATTAGTGCCATGAACCCGCTTACGATACCCCTCGGCAAGGCGTAATGTGAAGGTAGAGGTAGCCAGGAATGGACTGCGGGGTTACGGTTGCAGGACGCCGCCGAGAGTGCGTAAAGGTCATATGGGGAATGTCTGTCCAATCCGGGGGCACCTTCTGGGAATGTAAGCAACCCAAGTGGGCAGGACGTCTTGGGGTCGAAACGAAACATTTACGATGGTTGGCGAAGGGGAATCATCGCGCTGCGGGTTTGGTTCCAATATTGATAGCAAAAAGAGATTACTTTGGGAGACGCAAACGGAAGTCGGAGACGGCCGGGGTCTCGTAAATGGCACTCGGGCCCCCATAAATGGAACATTCCAGTGGCTCTTTCAGAGGGTGTTCCCACTAGGAGCACCAACTATCATCAGCCGAGCGAAACCATACACGCATTACCTGCTATCTTAGATCATCTGCAACAACCGCATCGTGCCCATCTCCATTAAGTCCTATCTCAACCCCACCTTTTTACAACCTCGGCTTCGTCTCTTTACCCTCCTAAACATTCAAGATGGCCTTCACTCCGGAGATCTTCGACATCGCAAACGAGTCTCAGACAGCTAGCACGGCCACGAAGTACGGTCTTACCCCCGCCGAATTGAAGGAGCTTCACCAGAGGGCAACGGCAGCAAAGGCGACGGCCTACTGCCCGTACAGCAAATTCCGCGTGGGCTCAACACTCCTGTCCAATGATGGCCAGTACACCGCCGGTGCCAACGTCGAGAATGCATCTTATCCCGTCGGCACGTGCGCTGAGAGAGTAGCCTTTGGTAAGGCCATCACGGAGGGTATCCGGGGGTTCAAGGCCGTCGCCGTGGCCACGGATATCGAGAGTCCCTGCAGCCCGTGTGGTATGTGCCGACAGTTGTGAGTTCTCTTCCGAACCCTCCATCCCTAGCATGCAGCCTCCTTCTGGCGATATGAGCTATAAGATGGTCGTAAACTGACGACATGCATTCCCAGCATCCGCGAATTCGTGGACTTGGAGACGCCCATCCTCATGTTTAACAAGGATGGCAAGTACGTCGTGATGAGACTGCAAGAGGTAATTTAACATCACCTGAAACTCCCAGTGGTAATGCTGATTTTCAACTCCGTGAACAGCTTCTCCCGCTCTCATTTGGTCCCGAGCAGCTTCCGCCCCCAGACGTCCTGGAAAAGAGCCGCGCTGGCGGAGCGTAAGCGACCAAACAAATGGCTCTCCAAGCCGGTTGACGCTGCACATATGTATGCGCTTACAGGCGTGAACCGCGTGGGAAGAACCGGATTTGGTTGTAATGAACTGTTAACACTGCCTCGTACAGGGACAGTGTAACGGGCGCCAGCTGGTTGGCACTAACCAGCTTCCTGACGTGATTTGGAGTCGAGGTGGGATGGTGCAGAGGTTATGTTCTGGTCACTTGATCCAGGAATGAGAGATGAGAGATGAAAGGGTTAAGCTGTATTGAAGCAAGGTGATCGCTTGATTGGACGATGGTGGGATTCCACTCTACGCGTCTGTTAGAACACTATGCTGGCCCGCAGTTGAATGAAACATTACCATTCCAGGTTTTGACTATGTCCGGTGCAAGAGGCCTGTCCGCGACCCTGCCACACTATCTGTGATTTGCTCCGCTGTAATGCTGTGATGGTCAGAGGTCGGTTCATCCGATCCGCAGATTCGCGCCACGTGGATATCAACCCCCAGAAAACCCACATCGCTCAGTCCATGAGCCTTCTATGCGGGACTGTCGGACTGCAGGTGCTTCGTCCGCCTGTAAGCCGCTCATTCATGGGTACAGAGAATGGGTGGAAAGCTCAGAACCTAGTGCAGATGTCTGTCATAGTCTATCTAGACCCGTGTTAGGGTCACAGACAGGCCTTGTGTACACCAGACCCTACAGACAAATGCGATCGAAAATGGATATAGGGATAGGATGAGTGGTGAGAAGAAGCAACGGGGACTGGCTGAGCCAGCCCGACCCGCATCGCAGTGGTTGGATAGAGGATTAATCCGAGGGGAGAAAGTTTCTGGAATGTGTATAGGTCAAGAGGCACATACTCGGCCATCCCGTTTGGCAAGCATTTCCGCATTTAAATGTCCGTCAGTAATCTTCATGCTGTGAATAGTAGCGTTCTTGTCGTCTTCATATGCAACGTTTTGACAGAGACTTTGTAACTCCAGATTGCCTATCCGTTTGCCAATGATAACGCTACGAAGGGCAAGAAAAGGAGCATTGCATTCACATGTGTTTAGGACGCGGGCTGTTGCTTAGCCTGCTACCAAATGAGACGACACGATGTATAGCCGCACCGGTACTCATCAACGAGCAATTCCCATGCAAGGGCTCCGGCAATGGTCGCCATGCCCATCTCACCTCTAATCCTGAAGCAAGGCGAGCGTCTGGCCAACGATTGGGCGAGAAGCAAGGGTTACGCATTGTCCCTATATATCTGCCACGTACCTCGTCGTTCTGGGCCATCAAACCAGGCTCTAGCGGTTGGTTGTAGGGATATCCGATACCCAGGAGTTGTAGTTTGATCAGGTATCACCATAATTCTACTCCGAGCTTCGCGTCACTCGAACATTTGCGCACTTACTGTGTCCCCTGGATCGGACAGGCGAACATGCAGCAAAAGCAGCCCCCAAACAAACGTGCCTTGCAACGCCACCACTCCCCATGTCGATAGGCGCCAACAATTCAACGGGTTCGATCCACCATCGTAGGGCTTAGCTTTTCCAACTTTGCTTTCCTATAGTCACCGGTGTTGGGCCTGTATTTGAAAGGCGGCCGCATCTTTGCAACGATCTGGGCTGGGCCTGGTCCATGGTACTGACCCAGATGTAGCTTTCGTTCACCCCGGCGAGCAAGGATTCTACATGCCAGGCAAGAGCATGTGATAAACGCACCTACGGCAACTCATTCTAACTAAATTGGTCTGTCTGTGAATGGTTGACCTTCATGCAACCATTTCTCTTGAGTAGTACGACGCAATCTCAGTGCCGGGATGGTCGGGTATTAACTGCCTTTGACCACTTAAACCGCCCCCGACTGGGAAATTCCAGCCTCGTATAACTATACCAAGCGGGCTAACATTGACACTCTATGGCTGACATACGAAGGGTTCACAATGAAAAGGGGACTTGATATCAATCATGGGCGGCCTGTTGTCGAGCCCAAATATCTCAAACTATATCTTCAATCCCACCCATCTAGTTTCAGACTGTGTCCGTTTCCTCTCACCTTTCTGCCAACTGCATCGTGTTTTGTTATCGCATCTCTTCATTATCCATCGATAATCTGGAGACAAAAGCAATCCCATCCCGAACGACGTACCCAAGAAGCTGGCTGGCCTTATCATTTGCTCGCAGAAACACATAGATGAGATATACTCCACACAGGATCTCCTTTGTGACTGGTGGAATTCAGCAACAGTATGACCTCTAAGGGCTTTTACGGTATCTTCTTTGTATGTCCTCGGTGGCCCATTGATACCCCTATCTAAGTCCCAACTAACGGGACTGACTCCCCGATCGCTGGATGTATCTTCAATGGTGATTGCGTTAGCACCCTCTCTTCCCAAGCCTTTATCCGCCACCTTTGGCGTATTCTATATTGGCACAGAAATACAGGCGTTTCTCGCTTATCTTGAGGCCTGGGGAAAGGCCGTCGAGGAGGTCGAACCCCTCTTTGCGAAGGGCACTCTTCCTCCATACAAGGCCAAGAAGAGCCGCTCACGCCTCGAAGCCAAAATCTAAGTCACGATCGAGCGCAAGGTGAGCGGCATTGACCTCAAGTATGAAATGGATAATACTGTACATTCAACTCAGGCCATGGTCAAACGCTATACTTGCCACCCGTTGAGTCGCTGGATATTAAAGTTTTTTATTGGTGGCATTTCTCGTGATAAAACTTTTGTACGTTGTTGTTGCCGTCAATTCCGAAATAGCTCAACTAACTACAACCCAGACCACATGCTGATCTTAAAGGTACATGACATTGAAGTCTGCTCGGCACTAAATGCATGTTACTGGAAGCAGAAGACGAACTCGTACCTTGTATTCGGAATGGTTCATCTGACCTAACCATCCATCGTTATAGAAGTTGACTAGAAAAAAGACAGCTGCTGTATGGAGTTGCAGCCACGCATTCTCGGTGTAAGTGCTCGGCCACGAAGTCATCCCCTGACGCCCCCTTTAGTTAATGCTTCAAGAGACGACGAAATGCCTCTCTCGTTTAGTTACATACGACCCCCGCAGTTTCAATGCAGGTTTCAATCCCGCTTCCTTGCAACCCTACCAAAATAAAGGAACTGCCCCAAAACGAAACGAAAGGAGGGGGGTTCGAGGGGAGGGGCCAGCCTGAGAAAGGCATAGAGGGCGAAGGGCAAGAGGACAGGACGTTGGCCAGAAAAAAATAATCAAAGATTGAAACTTTTCTCATCCATTCTTCCTCCACCCAAGGTCTATCCCGTACACAACGCGAAACCCTGATCCGCGGAACCGTTCAACAGAGCTCCGGCAGGCGGCCGGATGACTTGTGCACCATGGACTCAAGCACGCAATTTTCACTTCTGCGTTTATTGCTGATTAGGGACAATAGCTCTGGCACCAGTTAGTACTGCTTGATGATGGTCGAATGGATCGGTCAAGTCGTTATGGTTTGTGCGCTGCTGATGGCCTCTGGTGTGTTTTGGCGGGGTAAAACCACCGTCCCGCAACATCAGACCCCCCACCAACAATTTTTGGCAGGACTGACAGATCGTTTCCCCCCTTTGTGTTGGGGGGAGGGGCTGAAGCCTGAGGACTGAAAATTCAGTCCTCGGGCAGACGCTCCACTTCACTCAGCGCTCGGACCAGGGACGTCAAGCGCTACATCCTACATAGCCGACAAATTCTGCTCTTCTTTCGCCTTCGGGCATTTGGTCAATTTGAAACGATACAGAGAAGATGTAAGTCTCCTCCCAGAGGTCCACGTTCGATCCACGGTGCAGTCACTAACTTTCCCAACAGTAGCATGGCCCCTGCACTAAGGATGACACGCTCAATCAAAGAGAAGCTACCAATTTTTTTGACAATTTTATTCTCTATGCTTGACATGAATTTCTTTTTTATTTTTTTACAAGAAAAAAACCAGAAAAAAACCAACTGCTTCTTTGTAGATTTGCTGCAGTGGTTGGTAGTAGCAGAGTCAACCAAGTATGATTAAAGTGTGCGGTGACAATCGGAATTGGAAACGGTTGCCAAGGTATTTGACACTGCCTGCAGGCGCCCGCTCAAGGTAAAGAAAGATGTGAATCCGTGGTGGAATGAAGAGCATCCACACAACTAGAATCCCGATCGGCGACAATTCAGTCACCATGAGCTCCAACAGTTGGCATTCAAACAGCCCGCCCACGTGGTGCTTTCGTCGCAGCCCAACCTCCCCTCCTCTCCATCTCGAGTTTCTCGATCTGAGCTGGGCTGCATACTAGCTCGGTACGCTTACCTGTGGGCTTCCCAAGTCTCAAGATAAGGGAGAGCGACCCGAGCCCTGCTCGAGCCCCCCATGTTTATTGACGCAAGGAGTGTAGCGTTGAGGTGCTCCAGCCACTTGCAAGCCTGTATGGTGGGACGTCTGAGGTCGATTCCCCATCTCGGCTGGACAACGACTACGACAATTCGCCCTGGGATTCTCAAGTGCCCAGCCCTGTGGATACCCCCGCCTCCTTCGCGGGAGCAGTTCGGTGGTCGACCAAAGGAGAGTGAGGAGACGAGAGGAGGTTCGCGGCAAACTAACCTGCGATACAATCCTATCACAAGCACCGCACGCATGTGCACATGAACATTCACCCATAATATCCGGGACAGCGACTTATGTTTTAAAAGAGCAGATTCATCGTGACGTGGCCCCTACGTACAGAGAGAGTAGGAAACTGAAAGTCAAAAACTAGGACCCTTGCCAATGATTCTTTTAGGTACCAGTCCGCCGCACCTTCGTTGGTATTAAGGTGCCAAAAGACTCGTAAGCCCTTTCCGCATGCAAGCCAGTTTTTCAATTCCACCCATGAGCCGGGGCGTGCCCAGCAATCAACCAAGAAGATGGTGAGGCTGGTCACGCCCAGTGACTCGCCAGGTAGCCTTCCCGCGATCTATCAACAAGCAAGTCCTGATGGATCTCGAGTAAAAAACACCCCCAACGATGTGCCAGATCCGGTGCGTGATCGATCTCAGCAGACCAAAGGGGCTAGTTCCGTGCCAAAAGGGGGAGAGAGAATGCGTGTATCCGTGAAAAGCGTTACTTAAATGAGGTCGGCAACGTTCATGGGCATCTCCTCGATCTGGGTGCTGTAGAACTGCTCAATCTCTCTCATCATGCGGACATCCTCGGCGGTAACGAAGTTGATGGCAACACCCTTACGACCGAAACGACCACCACGACCGATACGGTGGATGTAGTTCTCGCGGTTGGCGGGAAGGTCGTAGTTGATGACCAGGGAGACCTGCTGAACGTCGATACCACGGGCCAGGAGGTCGGTGGCGATCAGGACACGGGAAGATCCGGAACGGAACTCCTTCATAATCAGGTCACGCTGAGCCTGGTCCATGTCACCGTGCATGGCAGAGACGGTGAAGTCACGGGCAGTGAGCTTGTCGGTGAGCCAGTCGACCTTTCTGCGGGTGTTGCAGAAGATAACGGCCTGGGTGATGGTGACAGTCTCGTACAAGTCGGAGAGGGTGTCGAGCTTCCACTCTTCCTTCTCAACGGCGATGTAGAACTGCTTGATACCCTCAAGGGTAAGCTCGTCCTTCTTGACGAGAATGCGGACAGGGTCGCGCATGAACTTGGTGGTGACCTCGAGGACGTCCTGGGGCATGGTGGCGGACAGAAGAACGACCTGGGTGCTCTGGGGGAGCAGCTGGAAGATGTCGTAGATCTGCTCGGTGAAACCGCGCTGAAAAGCATTGTTAGCATGTTGTGGGATGACTGAGTACGTTATGGCTTGAACTTACAGAAAGCATCTCGTCGGCCTCGTCGAGGACGAACATCTTCATGCTGTCGGTCTTCAGGAAGCGGCGCTGGATCATGTCCTGAACACGGCCAGGGGTACCGACGACGACCTGGGGACCGTCTTGCAGAGCCTTCATGTCGTCGCGGACGCTGGTTCCACCGATGCAGGCGTGGCACTCGATGTTCATGAAGTCACCGATGGCGACAACGACCTTCTGAATCTGCTGAGCGAGCTCACGAGTGGGAGCGAGGATGAGAGCCTGGCAAGCCTTGACGTTGGTGTCGATCTTCTGGAGAACAGAGATGGAGAAGGTAGCGGTCTTGCCAGTACCAGACTGAGCCTGGGCAATGACATCGTGGCCTGGTAGGAGGGTGAGTGGGGGATATTGCGCAACGGATCATTTGGCAAACATACCCTTGATGACGGGCATGATGGCACGCTGCTGGATGGCGGAGGGACGCTCGAAACCGTAGGCGTAGACACCTGGGAGGGTGGTGTCAGCAACGTGGCCCACGGTGAGGGTATTTCTACCAGAAAATTTTGAGCGCAGGAAAACCTACCACGGAGGAGCTCCGACTTCAGGTTCATGTCATCGAAGGAGTCGACGGTCTCATCGTAGTTCGACTCGATCTGGCCTAGAAGGGATAATGTTGTCAGCGACTTGAGGCTTTTGAATGCGCCAGGCGGGGGAAGAGAGAGGAGGGGGACAAGGCGGTCGGTGTGTCGGTCGGCGATTCTCATTGCTGAGATAAAGCCTTCGCCAGCGACGGCCACGATGCTCAAGATAATGTGCTATATCTTACCCTCAGGCACATCCTCAAGACCCTTGTCAGCCATGATTGCGGTTGTGTTGTGGAAGAAATCTAGATCACAAGCACAGCTTGGGATCTAGAAATATCGTCGCGAAGGTGGGGTTTTGCGAGGGGTTGGAAAATTCGCAAACGTCTCGGTTGGAGAGTTTTGCGAAAAGGTCGACGAATCGAAATCTAAGAATTAAAGTCTCAACTAGATCGGATACTCTTGGCGAAACGCAAGAGTAGAACTGAATCTAGGAAAAAGGGTGCGTTTGGTGTTGGGTTTGTTCGTGGGGTGATGGTGCACGTTAATTGTTCGGTGGTGGGAGGTGAAGTTTTTATCAGCAGCTGCAGGAATTCTTGACCACGTAAAAAAATTTCGCTGGCGGCGGGCGGCCCCTCGATTTATGCGGTAAGCGAGGTGACGCTAAACGGAAAAGGCAGGAATAGTGATTAGGGCACACCCACCGTACCTACCTCAGGGAATGGGCAGCCACTAGCAGTGCAGCAAACAACCAGCAGACTCAGCGAACTCAGTGGGACTCTAGAGCTTTGGAGCACTGAGAAGGGCCGGAGATAGCAGGGGCACCAGGTGCAGCAAGAAATACATCAGCCGCACTTGCCTCCTAAATTTTCCTCTTCTTCTTCGCCTCTTCAGCCTGCCGCGCCCCCAAGGCCTGTTGTGGCGGGATGAGATGCCTGCCAGAATTTCATTTAGACATCTTCATGCATTAATTGAGTCGCAGAACATGTTTATCGAAGCATGTGCCCGCCACCCGCTGCTCACTCACTCATGCTCCTACTGCCGCTCGTACCACCTGCACCTGCGATGCCAGTCAAGTGACATGATTTCTTGTGCAGCTTTTCCTGGTCTTTCACCCATTTTTTCTTTTGACTATCATTTTTCTTCAGCCTTTAATTGCCTTGGTTCTCCAAGCTCTGCCTGCTGCCTTCCCCGCCACAAACTTTCCACCCCCAAAACAGAGGGTACATGTCATTGTTCCGTCAATAACTTGCTCTCTACATGGCGAACGATACCCTCGTGTCGCCCCATGACACTCCATCCAATGGCAGAACCAATGACCGTGCTGATAACACCAACGGCCTCGACTATGACTCAAAATCTGCTGGAAATGTAGTCATTTCATCTGAGTCAATCCCTACTCATCCTCTGGGTGTAAAGCCGCTGGGCAACCAGTATCTCTCGGACCGTCCGAACGCTCGGAAGCACATTGGGGGTTTCAAAATTCTGCCTGATGAGGCCCTGATGATCCTCCTGGACTATCTCGACCAGGAACGTCTGAGAAAATTGGGATCCACCTGCAAATTTCTCTATGCCTTTTGCCGGTCTGATGACTTGTGGAAAACGTTATTTCTAGAGTAAGTTAAACAACTCTGGGCTTGAGAAAAATTTACACTCCGGGGGACGGAGTGGTCATCAGCAAGCGCTGCGATTTACGCTGCAATTCTCGTTACCGAAAAACTGCCCAGCCTGAGCCGGGATTCATGACGAATCTCCAGTATGACCAGCTCACAGACATGATGACAGCAGCATCTTCATTCATCATGTCTTGGCATGTAAGTGAGAGTCAACTGCTAACCCAGCTTTAGGTCACACAGTTCGGGCAGATTCGATAGCAAGTGGCAGGGAACATGGAGGGCCACTCAGCTCCGGCTGTCTCCTGAGCAGCAGACGAGAATCGACTGTAGCAATGTCTTCTCCGACGTTCTGCATAGGCCCTTTGTCTGCAGTCATGTGGATTTGAAGCAGTTCACCTCGAGTATACCGAAAAACAATTTCATCCAGCGTATGGAAAGTCTCTCCTACGATGAGTTCTCTGAGAAGTGGACCGAGACACCCTTTATCTTGACCAAATACATCCAGGCGTGGCCAGCCTGCCATGAGTGGAATATGGACGTCATATCGAAGCGCTACGGGAGCGTCGAGTTTCGAGCAGAGGCTGTCGACTGGCCTTTTTCGACCTACCACGACTACATGGAGAACAACGACGACGAGAGTCCTCTGTATCTCTTCGACAAGAAGTTCGCTGAGAAAATGGGGATCAAGATAGGATGCGAGGAAGGGGCGGCGTATTGGAAGCCGGAGTGCTTCGGTCCCGATCTGTTTGAACTTCTGGGCAAGGAACGGCCAGCCCATCGTTGGCTTATCATCGGACCAGAGAGGAGCGGGTCAACCTTCCACAAGGACCCCAACGGCACAAGCGCGTGGAACGCCGTGATCCAAGGTACCAAATACTGGATCATGTTCCCGCCCACTGCATCGGTGCCAGGGGTTTATGTGTCCCAGGACAGTAGCGAGGTGACAAGCCCTCTAAGTATTGCAGAGTGGCTCCTCGAGTTCCATGCGGAGGCACGGCAGTTACCTGAGTGTATTGAGGGTATCTGTAATGAGGGTGAAATTCTACATGTGCCCAGTGGATGGTGGCACCTGGTGGTCAATCTGGAGAGCGGCATTGCTCTGACGCAGAACTTTGTCCCCAGAAACCAGCTCTCCGAGGTTGTGTCCTTCCTTAGGGACAAGCCAGACCAGGTCACAGGTTTCAAGCAAGAGGTGGTGGACCCATACGGACTGTTTATTGAGCGACTACGGCAGGATCAGCCGAATCTTTTGGAAGATGCGCTCCAAATTCTGGAGAAGAAGAGAGTCCAGAAAAAGAGAAAGTGGGAGGAAGCGGTAAACGGAGGTGATGCTGAGACCAACGGAGGAGGCTTCAGCTTTGGATTTGGAAGTGACCTGGAGGACGACGAGGTGCCTTGAGTCATTCGAGAGAAAGTGATTACAGCTTAGAAGCCTAAGAACTCATAATGCACCTGTTCAGACATTGGTTTTCAAAAACCACAAGCCCACAGCAAAACGCAGCAAACATTGACCATGATGATGGAGCGGCAAGACTCTTCGTCGATGGACCAGGGCATTTGGCACTGCCCAGACAAGCCAGTTCACTGATTAGTGTTGAGACAGACCTGAATGGAGGCTAATTACGTATGTAGATGCCAGTCAGATCACGTATACGAACGGTGTCACTTAGCTCAGCTGGTGGAACCGGACCTGAACGGTAGTTAGCTTAAGTAAGATAAACAGGTTAGGATGAAGGACGCACGATGACTGGTCGGGGACAGAGCTGAAAAGATATCTCGGTGAAGACGTACAGTTGCTGATAGCCTATGCCTAGTTTCGGTCTCTCGGCCAGTGCTTGACATTGTTGCTTCATCATTGCATGTAGTGTGCTGTTACTCCTAGTGAAATACGAATCGGAGAAGTTCATCCCATAGCCCCTTGAAGCCCACCACACCATTCATGGAATTCGCTTCAATCATTTCTTTACAGCGGATTCTCAGGCTAGCCCGGTGTCATATCGTGCTCTACTTGTAATGTCTTGGCATAAGGAATCAAGAACCCGTGCTACTGTAGGTCTGAGCTGAGACCGTATGTAGATGGGTAGTGAGCCCGAGGAGCGAGAGGTGGGAGGGTGCCACCGTGGTGGAGGAGTGACCCCACGTTCGAACCCTGATCACTTAGTGAATGGACTGTTGGATCCCTCCCCGCCCTTTGCATTAGGATTGGATGCCTTCCGCGGTACGTACCTTTTCCGATGTTTCCACTGACTGATGGCACCGCCGTGCCTGTTGTTGTTGGCCGCCAGCTGGTCGGCGGTGCCTCATCCCTCCTTCCCACCTGGGCTCACCTCGACTTGCGCCATCCAGCGGCAGCCCGTCGCTGCTAGTGCGAGCAGAAGCGCAGCGCAGTGCAGGAAGCACGCACGCACCCCAAGCACCCCGACCACAACTCACCTTACCTCCCGTCCTCTGGTGGCCCCGTCTCCGTCCCAGTTCCTGGTCCCAGTCATCAGCCGAAGGGGACGACGTGCACTTGGCCGCGTTTCCTCCCATCACCCAAACCGTCATCTCCAACTCCAACTCTCCTCGTTACTCGCGTCCCGCTCCCTCAGCCTTTCAACGGCCGACAACAAAGCAAAGCTCGTGAGAAAGCGAGGCGCAAACAGAACGAGGCACTTACCTTCGCCTGCTTTGTGCCGGGAACCTCGACCGCCTCATCCAGACAAGAAGCTCGAGACGATTCCCCTCCGCTCCTGGCTCCGAAACCATGTGACGGAACCATCGAGTCCCGCCCACCAACTTCGCTCTCAATCGCCGTTTCACTCGCTTTGCTTCGAACACTTTACTCCTCGAAGCACACACCAAGCTCTAGAGCATCCTGCTATTCGTAATATCGACGTTGCTCAACCGGACAATTCTTTAATAGCACTCATCCCCATCGGCGAACCGCGAAAGCTGACATTCCGACGTCAACCCTTAACCCAGCCCTGCCTGTCTGCCGCTGTTACTGCCACTGCCTTCCCGCCGCCTGCTTTACGTAGTAGTTGCTCCACTCCAAGACCGAATACCATACATAGACGCGCCGCTTCGATTCCGGCTCCAAACCTTACATACGCATACAATACATATCCTTAACGCATTTCTGCTGCCCGTTTCTGTTCTTCGAGGGCTGCGCTTCGGCCCTGAACCGCGCAATCATGGTTTCCGACGACCACTACGAGATCTGCCTCCCTATCCTTCAGGATACCACCCTCGAGGACGAAGACAAGACGGACAAGCTTGAGGATCTCCTCCGAAGTCAGACGACCTTGAATGGCTCCTTACTAGATAATGCGATCCTCGATGTGTTATGGCGATACCGTGATGGAGGCGGAGCCGCCGCCTCTCCCCCTCCCATCCGCCAAACCATCCTGCGACGACCATCGCCGGCCTCGTGGCGCGGTAATGCCACTCCCCTCTCAGGCTCTCCGCGTCTGGGAGTCAGCCCACTTGCTCCTCCGGGCTTCGTTCCGTCCTTCACACCGTCCTTCACGCCGTCCTTTACGAGAACCAAGTCATCGGCTGCTTCTCCCTTCTCTTCGCCACGGCCATCCCCGAGACTCGCCTTTGCGACACCCGCCATACCGCACAGTCCAAACCTCAACGCGTACGAGTTCGCCAGCGACAAGTCGCCTTCTCAAGAGACCTTTGGCGATTACCAAACGGAGAATGTAGAATGGCTGGTGGCAGATGACGCCATTAGCATCACATCATCCGTGGGGACTCCAAGCGGCCTGAACGCCGCCGCCCCTGAGTTCTCTTCAATGTCGTCGCAACAGGCCGATATGTCTCCCTATGACATGCTCCGCTCAATTCTTGGCCAGACACGGACTGATGAGGAGATTGAAGCCGCTCTTGCAGTTCATGGGTACGATCTCAGTGCGACAATCGCATCCATCATGGAAAGTCAGGCGCAAGAGAATGGATACAGCAGCCCACAGCCTGACGAGAACAAGGTATCTCTGATCGGCAAGGCCTTGGCCGCGGAAGGACGCCCTACTACCCCCGCCGGACAGCGATCGGGCGTCATCTGCAAGTTTTATATGTCCACTGGACAATGTCTCAGGGCCGACTGCAGGTTCAGCCATGACTTGAGCAACCACCTTTGCAAGTGAGTATATCCAACCATCGTGTATTCGCGTGAAGTCGTAACTAACGTATCCACTCAAGATACTGGGTTATGGGCAACTGTTTGGCGGGTGACACGTGCATATTCTCCCATGATCCAGCACATCTCATGAATAAGTTGGCGCTGGACGGGGCCAGCACTCCGCCAACCAAGCAGGCAAGCATGGCCGATTTTAACTTTTTCCCAGCACTCCCGCCGGGCACACCTGAACATGTCGGCAGCTACAGTGGAAGCTCTAATAATATTACCATCGGACTCACACCACCACCTGGCCTGAAGCCCTTCTATGGAGGGGATAGCCCTCGATCTAGATCTCGTCCGGGCAGCCGACACCAGCAAGCTAGGGAGCCCGTAGCCCCCTCGCTGGACGATGCAGACGCTTTCCCTACCCTGGGCTCCGCTGCCGCAAAGCAAGGAAAGAAGCACCATGGGAAACGCGGCGGCCACGGCCATAACCACAAGGAGAACTTCACGCCAAACTCTCTTGCTGAGATTGTCAAGATGTCGCCTTCCCCAGGTCCGGCTTCGCTCCGTCAAGACCCGAAAAAGATTGGACGTAACGGGAGCTCAATCAATGTCCGAAATGGAGAGAACAGTGCGGCAGCCCAAGCAATTCCCAACCCGAAGCACATTCCGTGGCTGGAAACTGGCGAAAGAGCCAACAAATCCTACCTCAAAGCTCGTCAGGAAGCCATCAAGCACGGCGGCCTCAGAAACAAGTTCCTTCAGAGGTGGGGTATTTTAAACCCATGTTCATGATAAGTCTAGCTAACCAGTCTGCAAGCGCCGCACAAGCATGGAATCGCAATGACGCGAGGGCTGCGAAGGCTCTGAGCTTGCGGGGCCAAAGTGAGAACGATCTTATGCGGAAGGCGCACCGAGAGGCAGCTCGCGAGCTATATGAAGAGCGCAACAAGGTCAATGCGAACAGCGTCGAGATCTATGTTGATCTACACGGCCTTCATCCCGAGGAAGCTGTGGAGTACTTGGAGCGAGTGTTGATGGAGAATGTCAAGGAAGGCCGGCCGATTTACGCCATAACAGGCACAGGTCACCACAGCAAGAATGGCAAGGACAAGGTTGGCAAGGCTATCCGCAACTTCTTGAATGAATGGAGATACGCCTATCGCGAATTCTCTGTACCCGGAGACCGCAACAACATGGGCGGAATCCTGGGCATCGATGCTCGAAGTTACGACAAGGCTTTGGCGCGCGAGGGGACATCGAGTGCAGACGACAACAAAGAGGAGGTCGATATTCTGAGTCAGGGTGTGGAGATTGGGGACGGCAAGGTCAGGCTCCTTGTGAGGGACCCCCCGAAAGGACCCAGCGGGCGGCGATGACGGCTGCTAGAAGGAAAGAAATTACAATAAAGTAGAAAGAAATTCAGGTAGGAATGCCGATAAGACACGTCAGGGAGCAACTCCTCTATCAAACTTTTTCAAAGACGAACAGCAATGGCGTGAGACCAGGGAGCAATACTTCGTACTAGGAAGGTTGATAGATCCTGGCGAGCCTGGATAGAGTTGATGCAGGGAAGTATCTAAAGCTTCCAGCTTGTGTGGAGCCCCCACAAGGACTGGACTGCGCCGGACCTTGGGCGGATTTGGGCCGGGCGTCGGTCGGTCGGCAGGCAAGCCGATCCGAACGGGATGCACCACAGGCTCCATTTTGGGGCTTGCTAACATGTGTTGACCCCACTGCGCCTACCTTAGGTACCCATGCCAGGCGATTGAAACAGTCCGCAGGAACATGAGACAGCCTGATTGGGTTTTCCAATGCGATCGATATCCTTGAACATCCTGTCAACGTCTGATTAAACTCGGCTTCGGTTCTCCCCCTCCGTTCCCCTCCCCCAAGGTGTATTCTTCTGAACGTTTTGTTTTAAATTCCCGAAGGAGTAAAATACTTACGTAGGCTGGGGTCCAGTAAGCTTGAAGCAGAATATTTGCCGATTGCCCGGAAAACCCGCACTGACGGACCCGGCGACGATCTAAAAGAAGACGCTTGGCTCGACCTTGCACCGTGACGCAGCTTGCGTCGTAGCTTAGCTTAGCTTACCTCATCGCAGTGGATGTGAGGTCAGCTCTTCCGACATTGACACGCATACCTTGGACGCAGCTTCCTACACACCTCGTTTTCGTTCCAAGCCCGATTTGTCATTTCGAAATGGGCCTGATACACTTCCAGTAAACCAATTCCAGATCTGAACCGAACAACCCGAACCGAGATCACAACGACCGGTCGAGCCCGGTGAATAGCTTCTGAATCCGGAGCCTCCGGGCCCTGAAGCTAACCCCCCGTCGCCTCCTCATCCTCTCCCTTCTGTTTCGTCATCTCGCCGACGCCGACGCCGAAGACCTCCATGATGCCGGCCGATTACGAATCCGCAGCGCGGGCGCTCTCTCTTTCGCCAAACCCCCCGTCCTCCCCCTCCGAAACCCACGCCGACATCCGCCCGCCGTGGATCCGCAACATCGGCGGCACCACCACCACGACGATCACCTCGGGCCGCCGCATGTCCGCCGCCCGCTTCGGCCGCCGGTCTTCGACATCGCGACGGACGACGGCCCTCTCGGGCGTCAATCGCACCATTCGCTCCGCGGTCAAGGCAGGCAACCGTCTCTGGGACATGTACCTCGGCCTCAGCCCCGTCCAGCGTGTCGCCGTCGCTGCCTTCCTGCTCGTCGTCAACGTCCTCGGCATCTTGTTCCTCGTCTACTCGCACGCAATCTTCAAGTGGCTCGCTCCGATTTCCCAAAAGTGGCGCGCGCTGCCGGGCGGCTGGCTCATCATCTGGGCCTTTACATTCCTGACGGCATTCCCGCCCATGATCGGGTACAGCACCGCCATCTCCGTCTCGGGCTTTGTGTACGGGTTTCCACTGGGGTACCCCATCGTCGCGACGGCCACGGTGGCCGGGAGCTTGACGGCGTTTTACACGAGTAGGGGCATCTTCAGCGGCTATGTGCACAGGCTGGTCGGGCAGGACCATCGATTCATTGCGTTGGGGCAGGTGTTGAGGAAGGATGGGCTGGGGATGTTGACGGCGGTGCGGTTCTGTCCGCTGCCATATAGCTTGTCGAACGGGTTCCTATCGACAATCCCGTCCATCAAGCCTTGGCGTTTGCAGCCTCCACGGCTCTTGCTAGGTAACACCTCCCCCTTCCCCCCCCTTTTTTTTGCCTCGCTGGCCCAGGTATCAGTGAGCTGCAAGTCCGCGACAGCCCCAAACTGCTCGTCCACGTCTTCATCGGCAGCCGCCTTGCCCTCATCGCCGAAAAGGGCGACGAG